>SJYA01001578.1:2448979-2708933 GCA_006410615.1 Neotragus moschatus | reverse complement strand
CCAGTACTTTGGCCACCTCATGCGAAGAGTTGACTCATTGGAAAAGACTCTGATGCTGGGAGGGATTGGGGGCAGGAGGAGAAGGGGACGACAGAGGATGAGATGGCTGGATGGCATCACTGACTCGATGGGCATGAGTCTGAGTGAACTCTGGGAGTTGGTGATGGACAGGGAGGCCTAGTGTGCTGTGATTCATGGGGTCGCAAAGAGTCGGACAAAACTGAGCGACTGAACTGAACTGAACTGAAAGCATATATACTATAGTATTTAATAAATAATGTTTGAAAATATTAGTCCTCTTCTGTTTACCCCAGATACCTAGTTTGATGTCTCCCTACGTAACTTCACAATTAGTTCACATCCTTATTTCTAAGGAGAGAGTGAAGGCAAAATGCAGCTTATGACAAGGTGGAGCACATAAAATGCAACTCTTTCCTAGAAGAGCAGTGGTTCTCATACTTGAACACACATCAGAGTCACTTGGAGAGCTTGCTAAAGCACCAATTGCTGGAAGCCCATTTCCCAGTGTTTCTCATCAGTAGGCCTGGGTAAGCCACATTTATAACAGCTCCCTGGGTGGTGGTAATGCCACCTGTTCACAGGTCACAGTTTTGAGAAGCACTGCCCCACAGAGCACAGGTTCTCAAGTGAAAGCAAACTTGCCTTGCAGGGGAAAGGAGGCAGTGAATGTATGCATTTTTGGTTGTCACAACCTGGAGGGGTGAGAGAGAGAGGTAATACTGACATCTAATATGTACAGACCAAAGATGGTATGAAACATCCTACCACACACAGGACAGCTCCACACAGCAAAGAACTATGGGGCCAAAAATGTCAATAGTGCAGAGGGTGAAAAATCTTACCATAGAGTAAAACAGGATTTACTTCAAATATATGATTTGACCATTGTGCTGGTGAAAGGTTTTCAGCAAGTTTCAGAAATTTGACATGGAATAAAAACGCAAAGAACTGTTTTTCTTCAAATACTGATACTCTGAATTTTACTCATCTGTGACAAAATGAAGTTTTAAACATAATTTATACTTACAAGATATACTGGGCTATAGAGAGAAATAAGCATTTATTTATATAAGGTTATTGGTAGATTTCTAGTAAAGAAACGTAAGTTAACATTCATCTTGCAAGAACAGTAAGAAAACTAATTATAATAAAAGACTAATCTTTAAAAATGATCAGCTGTATTTATTTCCTAAGATAAGTCAAATGCGAACAACTATTTATTTTGCTATAATAAATATTTAATATAAAGGAAATACTTTATTTTCTAATGAACCATTTGTTTTAAGGAAAAGCTGTTATAGCACTAATCAATCCTAAGTTAACATATCTAAGAAAACTGTACTTTATATATAATGCATGTGTGTGTATGGATATACATATATATATGTACATGTATACACACAAACAAACATAGACAAATATACTTACTCCAGTGGGCTGGAAAATAAGTCCATCCATTTCATGGCTGACTTCTTTGGCAAAATTTCCTTCAAGTAGCTATAAAATAAACATATACTTTTTTAGAAATATAATAATCAACACAAAAATCACTTTTAAAGTTTTTAAACTTTTTCTAAGCTCTATAATAAACTTAATACATAAGCTTCAAAAACTGAAATACAAAATGGGGGAGAAGGGTGATTCAGAGAGATCTATGTTAATATACTGTAATATTCTTTTTTTAATATATGAAGATTTCCATTCCACGGCAGGCTAGATATCTCAAACAATAGTCCTAGCTGCAATAACAAAAATGATGGTAAAATATTCAAAACATATTTTTCCTTCTAGTTTTATTGATATAACTGACACACAGCACTGTATAACTGTAGGTGTACAGCATAATAATGTGACTTACATATATCTTGAAATGATTACCACAATAAACTTAGTGAACATCTATCATCTTATGTAAATACAAAATAAAAATGTATTTTTTCCTTGTGATGAGAATTCAGGATTTATTCTTAACAACTTTCATATATAACATACAGCAATATATCAATTATCTTAACTGTGTTGTACATTACATCCTTAGCTCTAATTTATCTTACAAAGGTGGTCCAAAAGCACCAACTTCCAGTTATAAAACATATTTTTAAATTCACCATGCTGAGCCAGCATAAATGTTGCAAGAGAGAGAGGCCAAAACCAAAATGACTGTAGAAACTCTGGGAAATAATAAATATGGGGAATAAAAATAAACGCATCCACAAAGGAAGAGAGCAGAAAATCTTGCTTGGGGATAGGTAGAGTGAGAATAAAATTCTCTGAGAATCTGTAATTACAAGTTAGCTCACATATGGGGATTGCACCTTCAAAATGCATAATCTGTGTTTTCCGCAAAACCTTAAGCAGAAAATGTAACCTTTCTTTCTTTCTTTCTACTTTTGCCTCATTTTTTGTTTTTATTGTATTTTTTCCAGCAAAAAATTGCAATGCAAGGAATACACACCATGAAATACAAACAACAGTTTGTTCAATGCCATATCTACTGAAAAGCAGAATTATAGGCCCAATGCTCTCTAATTATTTCTGAACAATTGTTTTAAATGCTTCTCTTCCACACACTTTTATTATTCTGAAAAACTGAACATGTGCATCACTGATGGAGGACCTAGACACTGATTTCTGCATCTCAGGAGAGAGAACAGAAGATACTTTCACAGAGCCAGGTAATAACGCTGTTACCCAGAGTCTTGCCAAATGATATAATATTTAGGAGAATTCTAGGATTCAAACATATTCCACCAAAATTTTGGATCTGCTGTGTTATCCAATCAAAATCTTTCATCACAATCACATCCTCTTAAAACTGCTATACTGAAAGGGAGATGTGCATTCCAAAAGTGACAACCAAGATTTCCAGTATATTTCACACATCACAAGATCTATGATTCTCTTCCCAAACTGTGACTTCATTTTCTCTGCCATCTCATTCCTTGAAATCTGCAATTTCTATAAACTGGGAGCAGCTCAGCAAAGAAAAGTAGGAACTATCCTACTTTCTAAGTGCTTTAAGACCAATTTGAGTTCGAATAATTTACACATCCTTAAAACTATAATGTTCTTTAGTCAAGTTCATGGGGACAGAAATCAGAGAGGCTGAGAGGGAGGGGAAAATGAGGCGTTAGTGTTTGATGGGTACAGAGTTTCAGTATGGAAAGATGAAAAAGATCTGGAAATACATGATAACGATGATTACACAACAATGTGAATGTAATTAATGTCACTGACATGTATGCTTAGATATGGCTAAACAGTCAATTTTATGCTATGTATATTTTACCACAACTTTTTTCAACTGTAATGCTCTTGGTGTTTTCTTTCTTGTAGTGTTTTGTTCTTTCTTCTTACTATAACATTAAGATAGTAGGGGGCTTGCAGTGGGACTCTTAGAGCCATGCTACCTGGAATTTGGCAGAACAGGTAAAAATTTCAGGACAGATGTGAAATTGATCTCTAATTCATTCATAGGTTTAATGACCTAGCCATGTGAGGAGGGAATTTGCCTAAGTAAAAATTCAATATGGATTAAAAGTATTGATTTTTTATAATGAACTATCTAATGGGTAAAGGTTCAAATAAGAAAAAGATGTATAATATTGATACATCTTGTATTTCATCACGTGAAAAAAGGTAACCTATTAAATTCATAGCACAAATCCTGTTGAGGAATGAAGCAATGAAAAGAAAATGCCACAATCATCTTTATAAATAGTATTTTTTAAAGGTTAAACAATTTGTTCTTTTACTGCAGGTACATCATTTATGGCACATAAACATAGCTTTTTCATTCTTAGAGCATATTTCTCCAATTCATATGTTGGATTATCCATGTAGATAAAGTACATGTTGACAAGACTCAAACATAATGCTACCTGCTGCAGAAATGGAAGTAACTTCCTTTTTAATTTTACTCTAACTTTTTAAGAATCAGAGAATTTAAGGGACTATGAAACTTCTTAGGTCAAAATAAGAAATACTCCTTGTTTTCACCCATTTTACTCCCTGTTGATTACTCTAGACAATATTTCTTCCTTAATAATTTACAGTATCACTTATTATATATTAAAAGATCTTTATAATATAAAGGTCTTTATTCTATAAACACTTTATACTTTACATATATAAAGTTTATATACTTGATATAAAGTATAAACACTTTATAGTGTAAAGTGTTTTTGTGCTTGGTCCTTTATATATACATATATATATATATATATATACACACACACATATATATATATCATTCAAAACACACAACTCCTCATGAGGTATATAGTTTTAATTTTGTATTATTATTCATTTCACTAGAAAATGAAATCGAGGACATCAGAAATTAAGCGACTAGCTTCAACTCACTGAAAAAGACCCTGATGCTGGCAAAGACTGAGGGCAAGAGGAGAAGGGGGCCACAGAGGATGAGATGGTTGGATGGCGTCATTGAATCAATGGTCATGATGTAACTCTGAGAAAAAGTGAAGGACAAGAAAGTCTGGCGTGCTGAAGTTCATGGAGTTGCAAAGAATCGGACGTGACTTAGTAACTGAACAGCAACAACAGCAGCAGCAGCTTCAACTCAGATAGTTAACAAAGTAAATTCATTCAGAACATATTTCAATTAGACTTTAATTAAAAACAAGGAAATAACCAAAGAAAGTCTCTGACTCTCTAAAACAAATGCCCTAAAGACTTCTGAAATTTCCCACATACATCCTCCAATCATCATTTAAAACTTAAAAGACTTTAAGTGTACTGAAGCACAGGCTACGTGAATAAGATACACACAAAGGAAGATAAAATTCTTGAGGTGGAGGGAATTATTTTTAGGGATAAACATTTTATTAATATATATAACAAATTTATATAATTCATTTATTATTCATATTAGAAATCAGATATGTAAAATAATGTTAAACTTAAAATATTGCTTTTTTGGGGTCATAAATTCTGAAAGAAAATTTATCCAAACTCATTACGAGCATCTTCTATTCATCAGTGTCATTATCATTAGAGCCAATACTTAAGTCACTTATTATATTAATATATTTCCATTACTTTCACTGTTGTCTCTGAGTTATAGCATACTTCAATTCACACAGGAGACTATCACTGCAGATGTTATCTCAAGCTACAGGTACTGACTTGAATAACACATCAGAAAAGTCCCCTCCGCAATCATTCCTTAGGTCTGTATTCATTTTCCTGAAAGTGTTCAGCATCTTTAAAAAGCTGGTTTATGGAAAAGTTCCACTTTTACTTACAATGTAAAACTTGTCTAACCTGACAATAAGTTTTTAAAAAGCAGACAATCTGCAAAATCATAGCTTTTGTTAAGGCCATTAGCAGACTGAGGTCTTCAGGAAACCAAGTAAACTGAATTCCAAGCCCTTCTAAGAAAGATGAAATACATCTTTCACTTTTGGAAGAACGTAAGAGGAAAAATTAGAAGTCATAAAAGCAGGTATAAAGAAAACCTGAAAATGTGATAAATTTTTAAAAGCCAAGTGTGAGTTAGTATAACAGTTTAGAATCCCTGAAAGCCCTCAACACACGAGGAATCCAAACCTACTCACTAGCTCTATTCCTCAGGTTTCTATTAGGATTCACAGGAAAGACTAGGGGCAGGGCAAGAAAGATGATAAAGCCTCATCTTAGTTGTAAACAGACATAAAATCCTTCCCAGACCCTACCTGATATGAAATAAATGCCATCTGAGGATAAAATTGTCTGCAGCTACACAAGGGTCCAGAAAATCCTTGATCTAAGAATATTACATTGATAAAAAGCAGGAAAACTTGTTCCTGCCAAAACATCCCATCTGTGCAAAGCAAAACAGCTGCCAAGATGAAGAGGTCAGCCCACTGATGGGAAACCCATCCCTGAGACTCAAGTGCCCAGAGTCTGCTTAATACCAAGGCTTGAGGTTAAGAAAACACTACAAAACCATAGTCCCCACAAGTCAGGCACTGAGTGACAAGAAACAGTAGATTACATAGTAGGGAGAGTACAAGAGCACAGAAATAGACCACTACATGGTAGAGGCAAGCAGAGTCCACTGAGAGCTACAGGTGAAGCTGAACACTGGAGAAANGGAATTTAGAAACATGGTAATGATAACCCTGTATGTGAGACAGCAAAAGAGACACAGATGTATAGAACAGACTTTTGGACTCTGAGGGAGATGGAGAGGGTGGGATGATTTGGGAGAATGGCACTGAAACATGTATACTATCAGGTAAGAAACAAATCGCCAGTCTATGTTCGATATAGGATACAGGATGGTTGGGGCTGGTGCACGGGAATGATCCAGAGAGATGATATGGGGTGGGAGATGGGAGGGGGTTCAGGATTGGGAACTCATGTACACCCATGGTGGAGTCATGTCGATGTATGGCCAAAACCAATACAGTAATGTAAAGTAAAATAAAGTAAAAAGAGAAATTAAAAAAAAAAGAAATGGAGAAGCCAGGGTTATAAGTAGAGCAAACCAAACACAGAAAAGTTGAGTACGACAAGTAAAATGACCAGTCTTTGAGAAAAGAGTTTAAGTTAGGCACAGCTTCTAGGGAAAAAGGAATAGTTATCAAGAAGTCAAAAAGAGGCTGAATACACTTAATTAAAACAGAATGGCTTGAAAAGCTAAGTTTTATTTTAATAACTTAAATATCAGATAATTTAAAAATTCACTTTGCTCTCCATTTGTCTCTGATATTATATTCCAAGATAAAATGTCCTATACCTCTAAGTTAGTCTGTTTTCTTTCCTCTTCTATCTTTAAAGTAAAACTTATGAATTGCACTTATTTTTTATGTAAGAAGAGCTAAGTTTTTCTTAGAAAATCTTATTGGATGATAACATCTCAATAAAAATAAAATTTCATCCATTCTTCCATATCTCAATAAAAATAAAATTTCACCCATTCTTCCGTTAGGAAGGTATTTCCTGACTGCCTACCAATGCCAGCAATCCAGTTAGTATTCAGGATACTATGAATCCAATGATGATATAAACCTAGGCTGATATGCCTAAACAATACCTTAAATTTAACAGTAAAACTACAAATGCAATGATGTAATCAGCCATTTCTCCCTGTCAGTTTTTATTCAGAAACACAGTTCTACTTAAATTACCTAAGATTTGGGTTTTTAAATCATTTCCAATAAAATTTTTTAAGATATTTTAATTTAAAAATATTTAACTACAAAACCTTGGAGAAGCTTTAAGATGGCGTATGTGGTGATTTATCTATCCTAAAGAGCCTAGGACTTCTTTGGCCATATCACCCTCAACATGCCCAATCTCATCTAAAGATTATAGGATACACTTTCAGAACTGCAATTTTCTTGATTATTTTCCACTAGATAAAACTAGAATACAATTAGATAAAAGATAAAATAGTAGATAAACTAGCAATGCTATGGACTGCAGCCTGCCATGGGATCCCTCTATCCATGGGATTCTTCAGGAAAAAATACTGGAGTGAGCAGCCATTCCCTTCTCCAGCAGATCTTCCCGACCCAGGGATCAAACTCAGGTCTCCCACACTGCTGGCAGATTTTTTACCATCTGCTACCAGGAAGCCCCAAAATAGCAGACATAATTTATCAAATATATTAATAAAGCATGACAGTATTTCACAAATGCTTACAAGATTTAAATGTGTTTACTTATGAGTATTATATCTCATTATCTGAATACACTGCAGAAGGCATGTAACTTTCCATTAACAAAGACTGGTGGAACTGACAAAGATTATACCAGGTGATTGACTCTGGATTGATATTTTATACATCTATGAATCACAAAGTAATTGGAAACCAAATCATTATAAATGCATAAGCAGAGAAAGATAATACAAAAGGGCTTGAAATTGAAAACATGAGAAACAAAAGAAAAACTGTAAAGTTACAAAGCATAGAAAAGAACCTTTAGAAATAAGGAAAAAGATAGCTTAAGATAACAGTGAAGAAGGAAATGAATCTACAGTAAAAGTGGGAATGCAAAGTGGCAACATTAATTCATCATAGTATAAAAAAAATTCTTTTCTTAAACAAAAGATTAAACTATCTCTACCTTTCTGTTCTGGACTATTCTATTCACAACAGATATTTTCTGGGTAGATATTCTCCACATGGCCTCAACTGAGAATACTCAATACAGTAGCTTCTATCTGCTGACTTTTTAAAATGTGCTTTCATAATTCCCCTAAAGTTATAGTTTTACTAATCCCTCCAAAATGGAAACTTCCACTCACCTGGATATTACTATTTATTATTTTTAATTTCCAAAGTATAACTCCTAATTTAGGTAAAGATTATTCAATGCTTCTGTACCTTAAATACTCCTCTAATAGCAAAAAATCACTCTATAAAACACCTTTCTTGCTCACCAAAAAGCCAATATTGGGCTTCCCTGGTGGCTCAGTGGTGAAGAATTTGCTTGCCAATGCAAGAGATATGGGTTTGATCTCTGATCCTAGAAGATTCTACATGCCACGGAATAAGTAAGCCCATGCACAACAACTATTGAGCCTGTGCTCTAGGGCCTGGGAGCTCCAACTACTGAGCCCACATGTCAGAACTACCAAAACCTTTGCACCCTAGAGCCCGTGTTCTGCAACAAGAGAAGCCACAACAACGAGAGGCCCGTGCATCACAACTAGAGAATAGCCTCCACTCACCACAACTAGAGAAAAGTCCTCACAGCAGCAAAGACCAAGGACAGCCAAATATAAATTAAATTATTTAAAAAACTTTTAAGCCAAATTCACTCTTTTTAAAAAACAATGACTTGATTTGTTTTTTTTTAACCAACGACACCTATACAACAATATCATTAAAGTTAGCTAATCAAAATCTAATGAGGTGGGTGAACCTAGAGCCTATTATACAGAGTGAAGTAATTCAGAAATAGAAAGACAAATATCATATATTAATGCATATATATGGAATCACAGATAATTCTATGTGCAAGGCAGCAAAGGAGACACAGATATAAAGAACAGACTTTTGGACACAGTCGGGGAAGGAGAGGATAGGATGACTTGAAAGAATAGCACTTAAATATACACATTACCATATGTAAAACAGAAAACCACTGGGAGTTTTGATGTGTGACACAGGGAACCCAGTCTGTGCTCTGTGACAACAAAGAAAGGAGGTGGGAAGGGGGTCCAAGAGGGAGGGGACACATGTGTGCCTATGGCCCATTCATGCTGATGTATTTGTAATCACAATATTGTAAAGTATTTATTCTTCAGTTAAAAGAAAAAAATAAAAGGGCGACAGAAAAAAATAAATAAATAAAAAACAATGACTTGATTTCTGTGTTTTTTTTTTTTAACCAACGACACCTATACAACAATATCATTAAAGTTAGCTAATCAAAATCTAATGAGGTGGGTGAACCTAGAGCCTATTATACAGAGTGAAGTAATTCAGAAATAGAAAGACAAATATCATATATTAATGCATATATATGGAATCACAGATAATTCTATGTGCAAGGCAGCAAAGGAGACACAGATATAAAGAACAGACTTTTGGACACAGTCGGGGAAGGAGAGGATAGGATGACTTGAAAGAATAGCACTTAAATATACACATTACCATATGTAAAACAGAAAACCACTGGGAGTTTTGATGTGTGACACAGGGAACCCAGTCTGTGCTCTGTGACAACAAAGAAAGGAGGTGGGAAGGGGGTCCAAGAGGGAGGGGACACATGTGTGCCTATGGCCCATTCATGCTGATGTATTTGTAATCACAATATTGTAAAGTATTTATTCTTCAGTTAAAAGAAAAAAATAAAAGGGCGACAGAAAAAAATAAATAAATAAAAAACAATGACTTGATTTCTGTGTTTTTTTTTTTTAACCAACGACACCTATACAACAATATCATTAAAGTTAGCTAATCAAAATATAAATATTAGTAACTTCTGGAACACTCATTGGCTCTTTCATTAACTCATATTATAATTAAAATTAAGCATAAGAGTTCAAAAAATTCTAGTGAATCCCACTTAAAAAGTTAGAAAATCTAAAATCAAAATTTCCCTAGAAAATAGTTTTTTTTTTTCATGGATGCTCATCTTATTTCTACCAAAATTCCCTCATAATTTCACAAAGTAGAAGCCAATTCACCCTCATGAAACAATCAAAATTTTTTTTGCCAGATTTCCAGCTTTTCTTTTTAATCTCAGAATGAGGCATCAACATACATTCATTCAGTGCCAATAACTGACAGTCACTCTATCAAGTGTTTGAAATTTTAAAAGAGATCAATCAGTTTTCTCCTGGAAGGGCTAGTGTCAGATCCAGTGTAGAGGTACCAAACTGAAATGCCTCTAGGTACCAGGCTATGAATCTGAACTGGACTGGGTATAAGATAACCAGGACTAGTGAACGCTATGACAAACTGGAGAGCACATCTTCATCTAGAAAGACAGTATTGTGCTTGCTTTGGCAGCACATATACTAGAAAGACAGTATTTTTAAGGTTTAAATAAGCTTAATCTTTCTGAGGCCTACCAGTTTAAGACTTCTGGTTAATATGGACCTAAATACACAAAAAATAGTCATTTTACAGTCAGTGCTTTTAATAGAGGTGCTTAAAGCCTTCTGAGAGAACAGAAAAGTAATTATCATTTCATCTATCATCCGCGGTTCTATACAAATGTTTACTGAGTACTAATTATCCATGGGGGCGGGGGTGAAGATGGAAAGAACAGAAGGAGCAGAAGGAAGAGCTAACACATATAACACCATATGCCAGACACTGCTCTGAGCATTTTACATGTACAGTCGGCTCTCTGTATCCACAGATGTGGAACTCGCAGACACAGAGGGCCAATTCTACCACATTCGTTTACAGAAGGACTTAAGCATCAAGAACTTTAGCATCACAGAGGTCTCGGAACCAATCCCCTGCAGATGAGAGACCCATATTAATTCAGTTTAGCCTCATAACAATCTTATAAAGTTAGGGACCATAATTATCCCCATTTTAAAGGTGAAGCTTAGAACTTGCCCATGGTCACAAAGCAAGAAACTAAAATCAAAAATCATTCTGGCTCCAGAGTCCACATTTTTGATGGCTTTTCTAAACTAAGCTATAACATCCCCAGATATCTCCTAGTGTCTAGTCCATATACTCCATCAACACACTCAGAGCACACTGCACTTTTCTCCATCACAAGATGTTCATGTTTAATTATCTGACTACCAAATTGAGCTGTGGGCTGAGGACAGGAATCACATTTTATTATCATTTTATCTTCAGCATCTACTACAGTAATCTGGTGCAGAGTAAGCTCTCACTTCAACAAACATGTACTGAACAGCACAGTAATAGAATTGACTGTAAAAAAAAAAAAAAAAAAAAAAAAAGCCGATGAGCATAGGTCAGGCAGAAAATGCATGGAATGTATTGCATTGGCCAAAAAGTTCATTCGGGCTTTTCCATATGTTACGGAAAAACCCAAATGTGAACTTTTTGGCCAACCCAATACTATCCCATGAAGCTGTATAAGATGAAAACATATTTTAAGAGAAATTTAAAAGCTACTGGTCTAATGTACACATACATTATTAAAGGGGTAAGATTTTTTAAAAACACTAAAACCATCATTCATAGTAATTTTCTCACAAACCATCCCTTGGTACCTTCATAATTGCCAGTGGGACAACTGAGTCTGGACAACAGGATCCTAACTGGCCTTCTTTGTAGGCTAACTTCCTCTCTCTAAACTACTTCGATTCACTGCTGCTAGAATAAACTTTCTGAAACAATCCGTTGTGTCACAATTACATGTAAAAATCTTTGAATGCTCCTCACTGCCTAAGGCCCAAGTTCCCTTAGTCTGGTTTTTATCATTCTTTTTTTTTTTTTTTTTTTTTAACCCCAGGGCAACCTCTCCTAAAGTGTTTTCCAAAATGTTTGTCCAGACTGCAGCTGGTACAAAGTATAGGTGAGTATTTCCTTCGTGGGTAGAAAAGTATGACGCACTAATTCTGGAAGAATTTGAAGCACTTTTGGAAGGAATACATGCATAGGATGGATACTTACATAAACACATGATACAAAAAAATTAAACTATACTGCCTAAGAAGCTAGTGTGAATGTCACAAGAAAAAGAACAAAAACTAGAGTAAGACATCAACAAAAAGACCAAAAATTTGCAATGTACGTAAAGGGAAACCAAATTTATACAAAATATAATATAATTTAACACTTTCAAACAAGGGACAGGGTGGTAAATTGCAGAACAACAGATCCCATTCAAAACTACATCCTCTGTTTGAACAGGATCTTACCCAGAAAGAGGTCTGGCCTTTGTCCTCTGCTACTGGGAGGTAATCTATAGACCCTTGGAATATCCTGCCAGACAAGAGTATCTTCGTTTGCCTGCAGGGTTGGTCACTGAAAGTCTAACAATATGATTTATGATGTCTGAAACAAGCCACATCAGTTCTAGCCTCCAGAGTAACTGGAGTAACAGGCTAAATGTATTAGCCTGAACTTCTGGGAGGGACAGAATACTCACTAAAGGGGAGCCATGCTGGTAGTATGTCACTGATCCGCAACTCTGGACGCCAGGTAAGCTTTCCTGGCTGGCAATACTCTTGAGTCTGATCACACATCTTAGCCAGGAGTAGGAAATATTGTCTCTGATACCGGGAAGAGAAGACAACCAGAGGGTTCCCATTTGGGCCACTCCATATTTTGCCCTACTAGGCTTAGGCTCATATCTTGGCTGGATTTAATCTGCATCCTCTTGTTACAATAAAACTTAACAGACTCTTCCTTTGGCTGGTTTTAACTTGTACCCTTTTGATACAATAAAACCATAATCATCAGGATAGTGCTTTTCTGAGTTTTAAGGCCTTCTAGCAGATTACCAATTCTGAAAGAGTCCCTGGGTGACCCCAGAATTGGTAATTGACTGGTCTGAAGTAAGGTGGCCCTGGGGATCCCCAAACTTGTAGCCAGTGTCTAAGTAAGGGCAGTCTTGTGGGGACTATGGAGTAGGCCTGAAGTCATTACAGTAAGTTTTTGTCACTGTATTTCTTAAGGTGATATAATTTAAACTGTCCTCAAAGTCACATCCCTCAGCAGGAAAGCACCTGACTTGCCCTCTTAGGCATTACTGCCAAGAGGCTATTCAAGAAGTGACAGACTGTAGAATGACGACACAGTGACCCTGTTGGTTAATGGGTAAAGGGACCCAGTTAGCCACTATAGAGGAGGCCTTTAATATACACAGAATATCTCTGAACAAGGACAACCCATACTAGGATGGCAAATGGCATTTATGAAGTACTGGAAAAATAGAATGAGATATTGTTATCCACAATATAAAGAGCATATAACATTTCCTCTATTATTTATATCAATTTCAAGATGTCACAGAAAGTTCAAAATCACTGGATAAAATACCTCAGGTCACAATATTGTAGACTCACCTATATTTCAATTAAAAAAAAATATTTCAGGAACAAAATAGCAAAAGTGCTATACCTCTGTTGCAGTGGTTGTATTTCCTATAATTACTGTTACCCATTTATGAAAAATTAGTTAAAACTAAGCAAAGCAGATTTTAGGTACTGGAAAACCACTGGATTTAAACCAACAAACAGATGATGACTGAAGCCATGAAATTAAAAGACACTTGCTCCTTGGAAGAAAATCTATGACAAACCTAGACAGCATATTAAAAAGCAGAGAGACATTACTTTGCCAACAAAGGTCCATCTAGTCAAAGCTAGGGTTTATCCAGTAGTCACATATGGATGTGAGAGTTAGATCATAAAGAAGGCTGAGCACCAAAGAATTGATGCTTTTGAACTATGGTGCTGGAGAAGACTCTTGAAGAGTCCCTTGGACAGAAAGATGATCAAACCAATCAATCCTAAAGGAAATCAATCCTGAATGTTCACTGGAAGGACTAATGCTGAAGCTGAAGCTCCAATATTTTGGCCACCTGATGAGAAGAGCCAACTCACTGGAAACGACCCTGATGCAGGGAAACACTGAAGGCAGGAGGAGAAGGGGACAACAGAAGACAAGATGGTTGATGGCATCACCAATTCAATGGAAATGAGGCTGGGCAAACTCTGGGAGATGGTGGACAGGGAAGCCTGGAACGCTACGGTTCATGAGACGCAAAGAGTTAGACACGGCTGAGACACTGAATGACAACATATCACCATCCTGAATTTATTACCCTTGTTTGTAAGCATATAAAACTATGGGCCATTCAAGATTCTACTTAATAACAACACTAAAAAAAAAAAAAAAAAACTCTTTGGGAACCTCCTAAAATCAGTAATAAAATCTATTCTACTTATATCTTGATAAAACACTGATTTACAATACACTAATATTTAGAAAAGGTGAACCAGGTATGTGGGTATCTAAAATGTCATTTTTTGCTTTCCCCGAATAAAATCAGTCTAAAAGACAGAGGGAACCCACAGCTGAAGCTGGGAGAGGCTCTCATTAATTCCAAACAAAATATAGCGGTCATGTACTCCACACCATAAACAACACTGGTCTTATATGCCTAAAAGGAATCCTAAACATAAATAAGGCTTTCCCTTAAATTCCTGTCTTCTCAGACCAAAGGAAAAAAAAAAAGATCCAGGTATTCTGAACCTCCTGGTGCCATACATCTGGACTTAGTATAGTTAATTATCTCACCTCAAACAGCTAGAGTTAAAAGCTACTACATTCTTGGTTCATTTACAGTTTGGTTTTTCTGGTCATTCCATCATAATTAAGGGGTAGCCATATTTTCTTCCCTCTAGTTGTTTAAAAAAAAAAACAACACATTCTTAAGCTTATTTCTGAACATGAACAATGACTAACTCATCTTCTCTCCATCCTCCTTTACCATCCACATCTATCTTCCAACCTGTGTCCCCACAACCTATTAGTCTTAAAATATTCTGTCTGTACAGAAGAGATGATTCGGTATTTAACAGTTCAATTTCTCTATTTAAATGTAATCTCTGTGAGGCTAAGTATCATGCCTAATTGCTCCTGTATTTTAAGCACCTAAAAACATAATCAAATACACTATCATTAAAAAAGTCAATAGATTGAAGAACATAAACTGAAGGTATCAGGTTAACAAAAAGCAATAACTTTATTTCATCCAAGTGGAATCAGATACAGTCATCCTAATGCACATTTACTGACAAAATAAGGCTATGAAAGCAGCAAACAATTCATTATGTCTATGATAACACAGTTTAAAACTGTGCCATTGTACTGCAGAAAACTTAATCAATAGGAGAAAATAATTTTGGTAAATACATACTGAGAATAATTTTAATAAAATTAAGTTGTAACTCCTAAAACCAGTAATAAATTTTGCAAAGTTCAATCATTCTTTTTTAAAGAGAATCCTATTTAAGTCTCCAAAACCATTTATGTGACCAGATATTTTCTTTTCCTTTTCAGGTTCACTATAAATAGAAGAAAAGTAGACTTCCCTCAAATTTGTTGCCAATGGGTAAAATTACATCCACAGTAAAGAGTTCAAAAAGGATGATACAGGACTTCCCAATTTGTTCAGTGGTTAAGAATCTGCCTCGCAACGCAGGTTCAAGCCCTGGTCTGGGAACTAAGGTCTCATGTGCTGCGTGGCAACTAAGTCCACGAGCTACAACTAAAGAAAGCCCACGTGCAGCAACAAAGAGCCCCTGTGCCGCAACAAAGACCCAGCACAGCCAAACATAAAAATAATACCAATAAAATTAAAACTAAAAAGATAATGGTACTATTCCCTTAATATCTTCAACTTATTTTCTTCTGGTTTATAATTCAACAAACATGGCAAATTACTGTAAAATTTTAATTTAGAAATATTTAGCTGTTACTATAATACCTATAAACTAGAGCAAATATTTAATAAGAGTACTGCTTTTCCTTAAGTATCTCCCAAAAGTATATTTTTACAAACTTTTAAAAGATAAAGGGGGTTAAAAAAAAAAAAAAAAAGATAAAGGGGGTTTAAACCTTTATAAACCATCCTTTTTTTTTTTTCTTTTCTAAAATGACTTCTTAGCATTTCAAATGAACTACAGAAACGAAAAAGTTGTCAGGAGGAAGGTTTGAAGTAGGAAGAGTCTATTACACTAACAGATACAGTAACAGAGAAGGCAAGATGGGGCTCAGGGATTAAATAGCCCCAAGAAGAAAGAAGGAAAAGAGCAAGTTCTAATAGAGGTGCTTGAAGAACTCATGCATTGAATAAAACACGTTCCACATAACCCTCACCTTGATGGTAGGCTCTCATAGAAATTTAAAGCTATTTCCAAGACTTTACTTTTTCACACTGAATAAAGAGCTCTAATCCTTGGTCATCATATCCATCAGCTACTCTTAACTTTAACCTTAATTGTTCAATGCTATCTATCAAACTCGCAATACGGACTTCAGCACTTGGATCATGGTCATCTTCATGTATTCCACCATCCTACAGGTCCACTTATATATGTTTTTTTTGTAAAATAAATATGTACTATAGTACTATATGATCTACGGTTCGTTGAATCCAAGGATGTAGAACCACAGATAAAGGGGGCCGACTGCAAAGTTTTACTGAAATTTCCAACTCCACACAGGGCCGGAGCCCCTAACCCCCATGTAATTCAAGGGTCAACGATATTCTATACTAGTCTTCTATCATAATACTAGACTGTCGCTTCCCAGAAAACACATATTAGGATTAGTTCATCTGTGACTCTACAATCAAATCAAGTTTTTCAGTGCTTCATTTGCACCCCGTGAAGTCATCATCACAGACCAAATATTCTATGAGTAAACATTATACAATATGTATTCAAATATATTTACTATTGTCATAAGTAGTAAAGCACATAAAATAAGAAGCCCCGATTCCATTTTCCTAGATATTTTATAAGCTATTTTAAAATTTTACTGCAATTCTTCAACAATGACACAATGATATGTTACTTTTGGTAAGATTGGCCCTATTTGGGGTATAAAAATGACTAGATGTGTATTCAATAACCAAAGGATATAATCTAACCATATATATATACACACACACATACATAAAATGAATGTCCCTAGTTTTCCTAATCCACTGCTAAAGGTTACATTTTCAAAACCATGTCCCAAAGTCCATTCTAACTCCAGTTCTTAGGGGAGAACTGAAACACATATTATAGGTTTTAAGAAAGTCTGGAATTGTTAATTATTTACTCTTTGAGCAATATGAGGAGAGTTGTGAGGTGTTTTACTTTAGGAAAAAATAAAAAGATGTACTATAGATATTACTTTTAAACTCATATGCTGGAATTAAGTACCCTCCGTCATTTCAACAATGACCAACAGAAGGTTCATTTAATTTTCTATGTAACTGGAAAAGACAAAAGCTATTATTTAACCTTAATCTTTCATCTTAAAATTCTTACAAAACTACGAGGTCGGACACTGATACCAAAGTACTGGCTCACACCAATGAGAGTTACAAACTTAAAATAAAAAGGGGGGGGGGGCGGTTCAGTTGAATTTGAAGATGTGTGATAAGTCAATCCTGTGCCTTTGTTAACCTATAGTAAATTTACAACCACACCTGGTTAGAGGAATTAATCTATCAGACTTTTTTAGAAAAGAAACTGCCTCCTAATCACTTTAGAGGACAATAATTACTTTTTCTTTCTGAATCTATAGTACTAATATCTATCTCCTGAATGTTAACGGTCAAAAAAGAATTTAAGCTGCTATTCTGGGCAAACAGATGGCAATTTCCCCATGTCACAACTCTGAGTCCATAGAAATGTTTAAAATATATTTGATACCACATATAATGATCTCTTCATGTTTCAGTGAACAAGATTTACTACCCCAAAAGAAGTTTCCTGGAACAATAAATTCTGAGGTTCACTATACAAAGCAATTAAGAGCTCTCTTTATTACACATTATTGTGATTTTCTTAAATTCTCCTCTGAAATGGTAAATGAATGAGACTGAAAGCATCCATTAGGCCATATTCAATTTCAGTGATGAATGACATATTAATAGACTAGACAGTACAAAACTGAACACCAGAAATATGAGAATACATAAAGTTACCCTCATTTCATCTTGCGTCTGCCTTTAAACCAAAATAGTTTTAACATTATGTCTGTAATGATGTAAAAAATGAGGCATAATCACTGAAAACCTCTATGTGTGAAGAACAGTTCTTCACATTTAAGCAAAGGTTTTTCCTTCTCTTCAACCACAGTTGCAATAACAAACTCTCAAAGGTACTTTTTCTTTTACTATGATACAAACAATACAATGATAAAGTCATATAACATTGGTATATATAAATAACACATCTTATGGCTAGATTTTCTTTATGAACTACTAGTCTTAGACAAATACTTAAGAACTATAAATTTATATTTAAGGATAAAATAAGAAAAGAAAGAAAAGTAAGGCAATATCTAGAAAATTAAACTGAATGCCAGATGAAATACATGTATATATATATAAACCTAAACTTCCTAGCTAGCAGACTATGCAAGAAAATAACAGATGAATATTTATAAAATCCTTATTACACTAGATGAGTATAAACTCTTGAAAACTTAGGTGCCATTAAAAAAAGTTTTTGTAATTCTCTATTTAATCCTCTCAAAAGTTATTAGAAATCTTCATATTTATTACTCTCATCCTACATATCAAATATTTTACTTTCAAAACAGTAATAAATCATTGAAAATATTTTCCAAAGAATTTTAATAAAGGAGTCAAACTGGACATGTGAAAGAAAAATGACTCCAAGCAGAGAAAAGCAAAAAAATTGTTAGAAACTCTTAAGAGATTATTAGGTCTTTCTTTTTCCTGTTTTTTTTTTTTTTAACTTGAGAGAGATAAAAGGAATGGAGTCTTCCTTAATATTTTTAAAAATTAATTTATTTATGTTAATTGGAGGCTAATTACTTTACAATGTTGTAGTGGTTTTGCCATACATTGACATGAATCAGCCATGGGTGTACATGTGTCTCCCATCCTGAACCCCCCTCCCACCTCCCTCCCCACCCATCCCTCAGGGTCATCCCAGTGGACCATGCCCTGTCTCATGGATCGAACCTAGACTGGTTATTTCACATATGGTAATATACATGTTTCAGTGTTATTCTCTCAAATCATGCCACTCTCGCCTTCTCCCACAGAGTCCAAAAGTCTGTTCTTTACATCTGTGTCTCTTTTGCAGTCTTGCATGTAGGGTCACCATTACTTACCATCTTTCTACATTCTGTTTATATGCGTTAATATACTGTATTGGTGTTTTCCTTTCTGACTTACTTCACTCTGTATAATAGGCTCCAGTCTCATCCACCTCATTAGAACTCATTCAAATGCATTCTTTCTAATAGCTGAGTAACATTCCATTGTGTATATGTACCACAGCTTTCTTATCCATTCGTCTGCCAATGGACATCTAGGTTGCTTCCACGTCCTAGCTTTTGTAAACAGTGCTGCGATGAACATTGGGGTACATGTGTCGCTTTCAATTCTGGTTTCCTCAGTGTGTATCCCCAGATTGCTGGGTCGTATGGCAGTTCTATTTCCAGTTTTTTAAGGGATTGCCACACTGTTCTCCATAGGAGCTGTACTAGTTTGCACTCCCACCAACAGTGTAAGAGGGTTCCCTTTTCTCCACACTCTCTCCAGCACTTATTGTTTGTATACATTTTGATACCAGCCATTCTGACTGGCATGAGATGGTACCTCATTGTGGTTTTGATTGGCATTTCTCTGATAATGAGTGATGTTGAGCGTCTTTTCATGTGTTTGTTAGCCATCTGTATGTCTTCTTTGGAGAAATGTCTGTTTAGTTCTTCAGCCCATTTTTTGATTAGGTCATTTATTTTTCCGGAATTGAGCTGCAGGGGCTGCTTGTATATTTTTGAGATTAATTATTTGTCAATTGCGTCGTTTACTGTTATTTTCTCCCATTTTGAAGGCTGTGTTCTCACCTTGCTTGTAGTTTCCTTTATTGTACAAAAGCTTTTAAGTTTAATTAGGTCCCACTTGTTTATTTTTGCTTTTATTTCCATTACTCTGGGAGGTGCGTCATAGAAGATCCTGCTATGATTTACATCAGAGAGTGTTTTGCCTATGTTTTCCTCTAAGAGTTTTACAGTATCTGGTCTTATGTTTAGATCTTTGATCCATTTTGAGTTTATATTTGTCTATGGTGTTAGAAAGTGTTCTAGTTTTACTCTTTTACAGTGGTTGACCAGTTCTCCCAGCACTACTTGTTACAGAGATTGTCTTTTCTTCATTGTATATTCTTGCCTCTTTGTCAAAGATAAGATGACCACAGGTACATGGATTTATATCTGGGCTGTTTTGTTCCATTGATCTTATTTCTGTCTTTGTGCCCGTACCATACTGTCTTGATGATTGTTGATTTGTAGTATAGTCTGAAGTCAGGCAGGTTGATTCCTCCAGTTCCATTCTTCTTTCTCAAGACTGCTTTGGCTAATCGAGGTTTTTTGTATTTCCATACAAATTGTTAAATTATTTGTTCTAGTTTTCCAAAAAATACCATTAGTAGCTTAATAGGGATTGCATTGAATCTATAGATTGCTTTGAGTAGTATACTCATTTTCACTATATTGATTTTTTCAATCCATGAACATGGTATATTTCTCCATCTATTTGTGTCATGTTTGAGTTCTTTCATCAGTATTTTATAGTTTTCTATATATAGATCTTTTGTTTCTTTAGGTAGATTTATTCCTAAGTATTTTATTCTTCTTGTTGCAATGGTGAGTGAAATTGTTCCCTTAATTTCTCTTTCTGTTTTCTCATTGTTAGTATATAGGAATGCAAGGGATTTCTGTGTGTTAATTTTATATCCTGAAACTTTACTATATTCATTGATTAGCTCTAGTAGTGTTCTGGTGATGTCTTTAGGGTTTTCTATGTAGAGGATCATGTCATCTGCAAACAGTGAGGGTTTTACTTCTTTTCTAATCTGGATTCTTTTTATTTCTTTTTCATTTCTTATTGCTATGGCTAAAACTTCCAAAATTATGCTGAATAGTAGGGGTGAGAGTGGGCACCCTTGTCTTGTTCCTGACTTTAAAGGAAATGCTTTCAATTTTTCACCACTGAGGATATGCTTGCTGTGGGTTTATCATATATGGCTTTTATTATGTTGAGGTATGTTCCTTCTATGCCTGCTTTCTGGAGGGTTTTTATCATAAATGGATGTTGAATTTTGTCAAAGGCTTTCTCTGCATCTATTGAGATAATCATATGGCTTTTATTTTTCAATTTGTTAATGTGGTGTATCACATTGATTCATTTGAAAATATTGACGAATCCTTGAATTCCTGGGATAAAGCCCACTTGGTCATGATGTATGATCTTTTTAATATGTTGTTGGATTCTGTTTGCTAGAATTTTAAGTTTTTTGCATCTATGTTCATCAGTGATATTGGCCTGTAGTCTTCTTTTTTTGTTGCATCTTTGTCTGGTTTTGGTATTAGGGTGATGGTGGCCTCATAGAATGAGTCTGGAAGTTTACCTTTCTCTGCATTTTTCTGGAAGAGTCTGAGTAGGACAGATGTTAGCTCTTCTCTAAATTTTTGGTAGAATTCACCTGTGAAGCCATCTGGTCCTGGGTTTTTGTTTGTTGGAAGATTTTTTATTACAGTTTCGATTTCCATGCTTGTGATGGGTCTGTTAAGATTTTCTATTTCTTCCTGGTTCAGTTTTGGAAGGTTATACTTTTCTAAGAATTCATCCATTTCTTCCAAGTTGTCCATTTTATTGGCTGATAGTTGTCCATTATATTGGCTTATGATCCTTTGTATTTTTTTATTATCTATTGTGATTTCTCCATTTTCATCAATTTTGTTGATTTGTTTCTTCTCCCTTTTTTTCTTGATGAGTCTGGCTAATGGTTTGTCTGGCTAATGGTTTGTCTAGTTTATTTATCTTCTCAAAGAACCAGCTTTTAGTTTGGTTCATTTTTGCTATAGTCTCCTTTGTTGCTTTTTCATTTATTTCTGCCCTTATTTTTATGATTTCTTTCCTTCTACTAACCCTGGGGTTCTTAATTTCTTCCTTTTCTAGTTGCTTTAGGTGTAAAGTTAGGTTATTTATTTGCTTTTTCTCTTGTTTCTTGAGGTATTGCTTATTTTTTTTAATCAACTATAATTTCTTAAAACCATTCAAGATCAATGCCTTCCATGGTCTAGCTAAATGCTAATATATACACCCCTCGAGGGAACATAATTACTCATAAGAGAAAGGTATGGAGTGGAGGGAGGCAAACAAGCAGGAAATGAAGACAACTTAGTAGAAATAACTTAGCAGAAACAGAACTTTGCAAATGGGAGATAATCCAAGTTCAGGCTTAGTCATATGAAAGAGGAAAATGAGGAGTTTACTAAAGAAGACAGCTATGCAAGTGTGATGGCAGGAGGTAGATAAAAACTCTCTGCACCTTCCTTTCAATTTTGTCATGAACCTAAAACTGCTCTAAAAAAAAAGCCTTTTCAAAAGATAAATTAATAATAATATAGTAAGATTAAATAGGGCTTATCCCAGGAACAAAAGAAAGCTTCAGTGTTAAGATATATTTCCACTTAATTCATAAAATAAATAAAACTAAGCTGAGAAGAAACCTATATTCTAGCTATAGCTTTATAGTAGACAAAAAGCCATTTGACAACACTGAACCTCTAGTCTTGACTAAAAGTAAAATAATAAACAAAATGGAGAAAGAGAAGTCAATGAAAACACAAAGGCCTACAATAGCCAAAACAACTTTAAAAAAGAAGTACCAAGTTGGAAGATTAAGTCTGTCTGATTTCAAGATTTATTATAAACAAAAGTAGTCAAGACACTACCACCACAAAAACAGATAAAACAGATCAAGGGCACTGAACAAAGCATTTAGCAATGGACCAAACATACATGATAACTTATTTTTTATAAAGATGTAAAAGGAATTCAATAAAAAAAAAAAAAGGATTATCTCATCAATACTTGGTGCAGGAACAACTGGATATCCAAATGCAAAACAAACAAAACCTATGAACAGGCTAAAAATAACCCTAATGTCTATGACTATGGATTAGTTAAGTAAAGTATAGTATAATGATAAGATGGAAATCTGTGCATCTATAAAAAAAAGATTGAAGGAGACCTCTATGTACCAAAACTGGCACAAAGACAACTCAAGATAAATTTTTTGAAGTTAAAAAAAAGTCAAAGTATAGGAAAGGAAGTCAAGAATCACCTCCTGGGTAAGGGTGGTAAGAATATAAATAAATGTACTTGCTTGTATAAAGAAATTCTAATGGATACAATAAACACTGATAGCAATGGTTGCTCTTCTAAGATGATGAACAAACTATCTATTGTCTGACTTTAAAAATTTTGTTAACCATATTTAATTATTCATATAATTCTTTCTTAACTGGCCTTCAAACTGGAAATGCAAATAAAATTGTAATTTAAGAAACTGCTACTTATTAACATCTATGCATGTATATTAAGTTAAAAATTGAACAACTCATTATCCCTTCACTAGTTTGACAGATCAAATTAGACAAATGAAGAGGCTGTTTATAGAGCTTGTGTTAATAAAGTTCTAAAATCATAGTTATGTTCAAGATTTTAAGAATAGACAAATGAAGTTCTACTATTTTCTACCCAAAAGTACACATTTTTTCAGAATTATAAATTTTGTTTAAAACTATCTAAAACCTAAACTTCCTCATAAAAATGATACATCTTTTCCTGCTGCAGGAACAATTGGATATCCATATACAAAACAAACAAAAACCTATCAACAGGCTAAAAATAACCCTAATGTCTATGACTATGGATTAGTTAAGTAAAGTATAGTATAATGATAAGATGGAAATCTGTGCATCTATTAAAAAAAGATTGAAGGAGATCTCTATGTACCAAAACTGGCAGAAAGGAGACTCAAGATAAATTGAATGCTGCATCATTCATAAATTGCACTACTTTACAATTTCCATTAACAAAGATAAAAATAATAAGAATCTCCAGAGCAATAACTTGTCAACCGTAGCTACTTTCCTAAAACTGGTGTTACCACAGCCTGCTTTAGACCTACTCTGCTATAAAAAGTGCTTTCCCTCTGTATTCCACAACTCTACACTTTGGTAAGAGAAACTGAGAACAAAAAATAATAGTAATAATTAAAAAAGGAAGGAAAGGTGACTTATATTTAAAATACCAAATATTAGAACTGCTTTAAAAGAATTTCCTATGATAATTTCAAAGCGGGATTTCATAAGCACAAAGGATAATAAGAGCATCATGTTTTTCTACTGAAAAACTACATGAGAAGTTGTTCACCATAACTACTTAAGATCCCCGAAGAATAATTTTCTAAGCATTTCTAAGCAGCACTGATTCTGAGTAATAAAACTATACTAAGACACATTTTCTTAAATGCTAAACTTTGAATTATGACAACACAAGCTGTCAAAATGGTTTTTTTTTTTTAAATGAATGCAAACTGAAAGAATCTGGCTTCTGCTCAACTTTTATGCTGTATTAATAATTTAGAAAATATTTCTATAAGGGTACAAAGCTGAAAATCCAATACTTTGGCCACCTGACACAAAGAGCTGACTCACTGGAAAAGACCCTGATGCTGGGAAAGATTGAGGGCAAACGGAGAAGGGGATGACAGAGGATAAGATGGCTGGATGGCATCACTGACTCAACGGACATGGGTTTGCGTGGACTCCAAGAGTTGGTGATGGACAGGGAGGCCTGGAGTGCTGCGGTTCATGGGGTTGCAAAGAGTCGGACACAACTGAGCGACTGAACTGAACTGAACTGAACATAGCTCCAGTTAGCAGATTTCCATG
The DNA here is from genome assembly GCA_006410615.1 of Neotragus moschatus. Taxonomy (NCBI): domain Eukaryota; kingdom Metazoa; phylum Chordata; class Mammalia; order Artiodactyla; family Bovidae; genus Neotragus; species Neotragus moschatus. The sequence goes on along the minus strand of SJYA01001578.1, from coordinate 2,683,998 downwards.
AAAGGTATGACCTACACTAAATGTTAACATCATCCTTACCCTACTGACTGGGCAGGGCACGGAAGTGTATGGCTCTTATAGGCACCCCTATTCCTGTAGCCAAAACAGACAGAAAAGGCAAGCAGTGAACTGTAGGAAGGCTGTGGCACCAGAAGTCAACCAACAGGACTATGCCAAGCAGGCTTTATGCAAAATGTGAAAGTGGAATGGTAAGTTTGTATCTGTTGAGAAAAAAAGATAGGCATTCAACAGGGCTAAGATTATTGCTAATATTATATCCAAGGGCTAATACCAAATTGAGCAGACTTGAGCAGAAGCAGTTCAAATACAACACAAACTTACATCATCCAACATGTGAGATTATACCAGAAAAAAATTTAAAACATGTAATTGCTCATGTTGCTTTATTTCCTGTATTCTTCTATCCTAACCACACCTCTTCTGAAACATAATAATTCCATGGTGCATCTTTACTGTCAAATACTATGCAGCAATTACAAATCTCTTTGCATGACATGGAAATATTTCCACGTGAGTATTTCCAAGTACTGTTAAGTGAAATAATTCCAGAATATTTAGTATGATGCATTTTCAATGTCAAAACAACAAAAAAGCAATAACAAAAGAAAACCCTCCATGTGTATGTGTATATATCCATATATATAAATTAGTTTTTTAAATAAGACTACACACTAAACACTGTTGACCTTCAGAAGGCCTCACAGGTGATTTTCACTTTATATAATTCTGTTCTCTTCACAGTTTTTTAAAAAACATAAACCAACCACCATGAATCAAATACTGTTATGAGAAATAAGGAACAACTTAAGTTTCCATCACTAAAATCTTACCAAGATAAAGTAGATAAACAAGGACCTACTGCACAGCAGAAAGAACTATATTCAACATCATACAATAACCTACAATGAAAAAATATATATACATATATAGGTAACTGAATTAATTTGCTGTATACCTGAAACTAACACAGCATTATAAATCAACTATAGAGACACAAATGTAAAGAACAGACTTTTGGACTCTGAGGGAGAGGGAGAAGGTGGGATGATTTGGGAGAATGGCATTGAAACATGTATACTATCATGTTAGAAACGAAAAGCTAGTCTAGGTTTGATACAGGATACAGGATGCTTGGAGCTGGTGCACTGGGATGACCCAGAGAGATGATATGGGGAGGGTGGTGGAAGGGGGGGTCAGGGTTGGGAATTCATGTACACCTGTGGCGGATTCATGTCAACGTCAAAACCAATACAGTATTCTAAAGTAAAAAAATAAAATTAAATTAAAAATTAGAAAAAAAAGAATATTGTGAATGTGAAGACTTGAGATTTTACATGTCTGTCCAAAACAGTGCTATATTCAAGTAATTTCTGGAAAAATCAAGAAAAGAGGGCCTCAAAGTGTCATTCACATTCCTTTCACAAGTTAAAATTTGATACACTGTAAGTACTAATTAGAAAACTTTACCTTTCTTGAAGCATAGATGTCAAAAAATGGCTTATGTCTGACACTGAATGGTTCCTGTGTTTTGTCAATGAGCCCTGTCTTCATTTTTTCATGTCGAGGATTTATTATTTCTCTTTCTATACACTGCAGACGAATATTAAAATCACAATCTCCAACCGGCTGTGCCTGAATTAAACCAGACAATTATTTAAATTTCAACACTAAAAACTATTATATCAGAATAGTTATTTAGGCTGTCACACTATACTCAGCAGTCTATATAAACAGCATCCTTTGAAGCTGCCCAACGCAAAGCCTGCACCACCGTACGTGCCAGCCCTGATAGACTAATGATAGAAGCATACCTAAACATGCAAACACACATATACAAATTTAAATTATAAATATATAAAAGAATATAGGGAAACAATATAAATCTCCTCAAATACAAATTTTAGATCCAAAGCTTTCACATCTTAAAGTATTAATATACTCACTAATCATTTTTATTATTTATATGAATTAGTAAAACCTGTGTAAAAACTAAAATCCAAGTAGGAAGGAAAGTATATGTAAACAACACACCAAAATAACCAAAAAGAAAATCATCGTTTTGTTGTTTAAAAGTAGAAGACATTATTAAAGAAATATATTATCAACTCTGAAAACTAATAAAGAACAGTTTATAAAATATATTCAAAAAAGAAAGTAATCTACTCCTCTATATGTATATACACAGTATATATATTATGGTATACATATTTGATGGGGTTCCCAGGTGGCACAGTAGTAAAGAATCCACCTGCCAATGCAGGAGACACAGGAGACATGGGTTTGATCCCTGGATCAGGAAGATTCCTTGGAGGAGGAAATGGCAACCCACTCTAGCATTCTTGCCTGGAAAGTTCCATGAACAAAGGATGGGCCACAGTCCATGGGTTTGCAAAAAGCTGGACATGACTGAGCATGCATGCAGCCAGAGAAGTATATACGTGATATATATACATGGTTTGAATGATGAAATAAAAAGCACACATAATGCTTTTGTATGAGTTGAGGGTAGGAGCCTGCCCTCTCCTAACTGCATATACAAATATAGCTCTAACACTTCACTTGGGTGACAGTAATAGTCCAGATAAGCAGCATCACCTCAACGGGATTCCAAGTACTCTCTTCTTTACTTCACAATTAGATATCCTTCCCAGCATTTTCCCTATCTTTTCTGCCTTCTTCCTCTTCTTTAATCTACATTACTCAACCTAACATTTACCCAACCTATTGTTTACAGAGGTGACAACACTTGCTTAAGCTGTGAACATTAAATACACCTCAAGGATGACTTTTCCTCAACTTTGGAAGGACAACAATTTTGATACTCAGCAAAAAGTACAGAGCAAAACAAAGTGAATGAGAGCTAGAGATGAGGTAGAATATGTTCCCTTTATATAAAGGCATACAGCTATTTGTAACAGATGTTTATTGAAGAAATAGAAAGTAAAGTGAAAGTAAAGTTGCTCAGTCGTGTCCAACTCTTTGCGACCCCATGGACTGTAGCCTACCAGGTTCCTCCATCTATGGGATTTTCCAGACAAATACTGGAGTGGGTTGCCATTTCCTTCTCCAATGGTAGTTAGTAAATAACCATGTAGTCCATTTGCAATCTTTTCCACGTCACCTATGTCATCAACAAGGTTGAGAAACCTAAAATGTCAGGTTCATTTATTAGATGAGTTCAGACCCCTATAAAATTACAGTGAAACAAGCAAGGCTTCTTTTTAAGAAATAAGAAGTCTAAAAATTATAGATAGAAAGTAAATTCACCTTCAAATCTGTGCTACCCATGATAAAGGGAGTTCCTGATAGATGTGTTGAATTATGGAGAACAGACTACAGGAAGCACTCAAACTATTGACTTCTCAATAGTCTTCTCTGTTTTCAGTTCTTTTTTAAGTCAAAACACTACCCACACTGCCAGTGGAGTTATCTTTCAAAACAATTAAAGTATTACCATATCATTAACATAACTAAAACCCTTCAGTAGTATCCTATTTTATACAGAACTGAGCTAAAACGCCTTATTCAAGTAATCTGGCCCCCAACCACCAATCCATTCTCACTTCCTGCTACATCCTACATCTCACCACACATCAAGTACACAAATGTCCATCTAATGCTCCTGACCTCTTAGGCTCACTCCTTCAAAATTAATGGGTCACTTTCTCTGTCTACAACTCCACATTTCAAATGACTCAACTATACCCAGGGTAACCTGGAATATTCTCACCTCTCTGCTACCTCTCATATATCTCCCATATACTTCCCTATTTCTCCCTAATATCTTTGCTATTATACTTATGATAATTTTATAATTATTTAATTTGCATCCCCATTCATAAGTACACTTCAAGTTTCCTTTAATTTTGCATTCAATCTAAACACATATCCTAACAATTGTGTATAATATATGCATATTAGCCCCTAATAAATTGCATATATACACAACTGTATATTATAAAACAGACAAAAATTGAATAATAGATTAAGAATAAATCTTTCCTCTTTTCAAATCCCAATGAACTGTTGAGGAAGTGAGGTCAGTACAGTAAATCAAAAATTCCCTGGAGGCAAGAAATCATGTCCTAGTCTTCTGTGTATTCCTGATACCTAGAATAATACTTGACATACGAAAAATTATCAACGAAATTACTGCTGGACAAATAGTAAACTAAGGGATTATAAAGTTTTAAACTGTTGTCTCAAAAAAAATTTTCTCATAGTGACCTTGATTTGATAAATCAAAATAAACAAAGTGGTTAATCATCAGTGAAAGTGAAAGTCGCTCAGTCGTATCTGCCTCTTAGTGACCCCATGGACTATACAGTCCATGGAATTCTCCAGGTCACAATACTGGAGTGGATAGTCATTCCCTTCTCCAGGGGGTATTCCCAACCCAGGGATAGAACCCAGGTCTCCTGCACTTCAGGCAGATTCTTTACTAGTTGAGACACCAGGAAGCCCTAAATGAAACCATCAATGAAAGCTCTGCGGTAAATTAAAGAATTAAACATATGATGCTTTCAATTATATATTATCAGAAATATGAAAAATGTGACATTAAAACCAATGAAAAATAGTAACAGGCACTCAATAAAGACTTATTGAATGAATGATTATAAACCTTGAGATGAAAACCATGAATTCATCATTTTTACAGCAAAATATGGATGAATTTCCTAAACAAGACACAAAAGCACAAACTTTGAGATCTGGTGACTTTGATTTCACTAAAATGAAAATAATTATGTGCCTCAGTAGATATTAATTTGGAAAACATATTGTTTGCCACATATATAACTAAGAAAGGATTAGAATCCAGGAAGGATAACTATTAGAAGATTATCTGAACTTGCAATTAAATCACAAAAGAAAAATTCAAGCAAGTAAAAATAAACATGAAATATGCTTAACTTCAAACTTCCCTAGTAGTCCAGTGGTTGGGAACCTGCCTGCCAAAGCACGGGCAAGTGTTAGTCACTCATTTGTGGTCGACTCTTTGGCGACCCCATGGACTGTAGCCCAACCAGGCTCCTCTGTCCATGGACTTCTCCAAGAACACTGGAATGGGTTGCCATTTCCTTCTCCAAGGGATCTTCCTGACCCAGGATCAGAGCGGGGCCTCTTGCATTTCAGGCAGATTCTTTACCATCTGAGCCACCTATCAGGGAAGCTCAGAAACATGGGTTCAATCCCTGGTGTGGGAAGATCCCACATGTTGCGGGGCAACTAAGTCTGTGCACCACACTTCTGAGCCAGCACTCTAGAGACCGTGAGCCACAACTACTGAAGCCCTCATACCCTACAGTCCACACTTCGCAACAAAAGAAATCATTGTAATGAGAAGTCCAAGCACCACAACTAGACAGTATCCTGTTCCAATGCAGCTAGAGAAAGCCTGCACCCAGCAATGAAGACCCAGGACAACCCAAAACAAATAAATAAATAAGTAAAAATAAAAATTTGAAAATTAAAAAAAAAAAAAGAAATATGGTTAACTTCATTAGAAACTAGGGGAAAACAAAACTACCCAGTTGTCAAAAATCTTAGTCTGAAAATATCAATTGTAGTCAAGTGGCACAACTACTCCTGAGGGGAATTTAGCAGAACAACAAAAAAGCTGTAGTCACCGATGTAATAAAAATCTCCCTGATGTAGGGATGAAGAACTGCATTTTTCTAAATGCTTCCCAGGTGATCATGGCCTCCCCAGTGACTCAGACGATAAAAAATCCACCTGGATTCTTGACCTGTATGTGGAAGACCTGGATTCGATCCCTAGGTTGGGAAGATTCCCTGGAAGAGGGCATGGCAACTCACTCCAGTATTCTTGCCTGGAAAATTCCATGTACAGAGAAGGGAAGCTTGGTGGGCTACAGTTCATGGGATCACAAAGAGACATGACAGAGCAACTAAGCACAGCACAGGTGATCATATCCCAAGAATGAGAGCTGTCATGGAGAAGCTTGGACACACATGTACAATAAAAGGTATATAAAACTGTTCCATGCAACAGCAGCATAACAGCAAAGTATGGAAACCCAAGTGTCCATCAAAGAGGAGAAAAAGATGAACACTGTTTATTCATACAATGTAATAAAATACTAATTAATTAAAGTGAGTAAAGGTATTCAAAACATTCATAGGAATAATAAATAGTAACTTCAGGGTAGAAGCTGCTTCTGGATAAGGGGGGATCATGAATGGAATGAGAGACGTGTGCATAAAAAACTTCTACTAAATCTGTAATGATTTATTCCTTATTAAAAAGAAAACGGAGTAAAACTGACAATGTTAAACTTCAACAAACTGGGAGGTCAGTACATGAGTATTCCTCATATTATTCTCCATATTTTTGCGTACTATAAAATTTTTCATGTTCTTTTTCTTTAAGAATTAGAAGGCTGTTATCCTAGACAAAGCTCCCGGGCTAACAAGTGAACCTGCACTGAACAATATTAAAGCAGAGCTCATTATCAAAAGGCAAAGGAGACAATGTGCCCCCAATCACAAAGAAACAAGGCCACCCCCACTCTTTACATCTCATTATGGTCCACTGAACATTATCCAAGATTGGCAATGAGAGTAAGTCAATCCTGGGATTGAGGAATATAGGAGTCAAAAAGAGAACAAAATTAAAATTTGGTTTCTGACCTTCAGTTTCTTAAATCTGAAACTCTGTTTGAAATAGAAATTTAACAAAAAATGAGATATATAATTGAAAATTTCTGAGAAAAAGTAATCTGGATTAATACAATCCTGAATCTTAATACTGTAATTTAAAATGTATATCCCCAAAAAAGAACTTTTTAAAAATTTTGTTACAAATCTTCAAAGCCTTAAAACTTAATACTTTTAATCCCCAAAGCCTTAACTGCTTTCAGCCTGGTCTGAATACTAAGTGATTATACAATTTGAATGAAATATCTAGAGGAACAACTATACCTTTTCATGGATATACACTATTGAGAGGAATTCCGCATTTACAGAAGTCATCTTGTACTGCCTAAATAATTTAGTCATTATACCATAATTCAGCATTAACAGGCAGATTATAGGTAAGTCTAAAATTGTAGGAAAAAGGTAGGGAATATAATTCCTACTTTTTTATTTATTTACAAAAGGTAGTTTTACATTTTGTTTTCTTTCTGTATCTTTCTGCCTCCATGTTATACAATCAATACTCATAGTCAGTTTCTCTTTTTTAAGTGATAGACAGTAATAAAATTTGGAGACTTTTTAAAATCCAGCACAAGATAGCTAAAATTGACAATTTTACATTTTACAAAATACTGTCTTATTTTATCACAATTATACTCACTTGAAGTTCCTAAAGACTCCAAAGACAAGAAATGTGTAAAATGTTAGGTAATAAAGAGAAAGAAAAGGAGATGTAAAAGTATTAACAAGGTGTCAAATGAGTAACTTGATAGATTAATCATTTTTCTTTCCTACTATCTCTAAGGCAATAATCCTTTTTATTTGTTAAAAACTAATTATCTCATTGACATTTTTATTTTATAAATTATAGAAAGTACTTACATTGAATTTAATTATGTCATATATCAAGTATCTAGGAACAGCCTGTCCATTAACTTTGTCAATAATCATTTCCTTGAAAGAGAAAAAAAAAAGGTAAGTTTATTCATATTTTACTAGCAATTTCCTTAGTTTGATTAAAATATAACAGTCATATAAACTAGTATATAAAGCATAAATATACAATTTGATGAAATTTCAAAGTGTACACACTTATATACAAATGAAATCTATAGACTGTCGGCACCTCACAAAGCCCCATCACGAATATATTCTGTGTTGCAATAAAATCATGACAATATTTCATTATTTTTTTATATGTGAATTACTATGCTATATTTCATGGTGTTTGGATTACTAAACAACTATTAGGAAAAAGAGATTACAAATTTTTAATTCCAAATATCAGGAACATTTAAAAAGTTAACTTTGTTAAATCATATTGTTCTACATTGTGTCATATGCCAATTACTTTAATCATAAAACCTATAGGTAATAAATGGTACCCTTATTATAGATAAACTCTCCATGTGACCCATAGAGTCTTTCTTGGTTCCATATCCCTCTACTATGATCAAAGGAACAGTGCAAGAGAATATGATATCATACTCCATTAAGTGAAAAGAAGGTAAATTCCGCACACTGACAGAAAAGAGATAAAGGACATTAAAGGGCAATTATAGGTATAAAAGTAAAATTTTTTTAATTTTATTTCTTAATACTAGGTTTTAACCTAAAATTCTTTTTCTTCCCTCATATTCTTCCTAGGAAAGTAAGCAAGCTATTTGTTACCTAATTCCACGATGAAATATTCACACACAACCATCTAAAATTACAAAGAATACACTGATTTAGGACAGATATATTTTCCAGTTTTAAGGAATTATTACTAATTGGTTTCTTTCTCAAATTTTGTTTGCTGCACTATTGACATTTATTTATGGTTATCATCTTGAATGTAACACGACATAAATCACTTTTCTTACTTTAAACTGCTTACTGAAATATTTTAAGTATCAGAATTTTATAAGTCAACAAGGTAGTACCAACAACAGGTTTCAATTAATCTTTTCAAAAATGGGTGGATAGAAGTTAAGTGGACTTACAGGTTCAGAGAACAGACACCACAGAACTTCCCTCTCAAATTACCTGATGAAGTGAGTAAATACGTATATTCTTCAAACATTAAAAATAACAAAAAAGAAAGTTTGTTATCAGCAAACAAAACAAGTAAAAAGGAATAAACAAACCAGTAAACTTTAAAAACTGACAGCCATGGAAACTACCAAAATTCTGGTAAAACAAAAAGCCACAGCAGGATTCAGCCCCAAGCCCACTAAACCCCCAAAAGCCCTATTCATAAATGACAAATTCTTGATAACTGTCACTATTACACTCAAATATAGAGAAACAAACTCAGTGGCTATTCTTGTCTCAGGACACTGTAATAAACGCTATAGGACCCCATGATGAACAATCTGATTACTAGAATAAACTATGGCTCCCAACCAGCTGAAGAAAACTTTCACCCACAGTTCTTAAAAGAGAACAGAACCCAAGGATTCTAACAAAAACCCAATACCTAGGCTGCATTCCTCCCAATAACTTTTTCATCACAATGTCCCCCATCCCCACAGCTGTCACTATTGCTCTAGGGTACAGAAAAGTGAGTAAATATAAAAAAAATTTAAGCCTAAAACTGAGGTAAGAAAACTGAACTGCACTGTTAGTGGGATTGTAAAATGGAGCAACCAGTACAAAAGAATTACAGCAGTTCTCTCAAAAAATTAAAATTAGAACTACAATAGGACCCAGCAATCCCACTTCTGGGTATACCTCCAAAAGAATTAAAAAACAGTATCTTGAAGAGATATTTATACACTCATTGTATATATCAGCATTATTCCAACAGCTAAGAGAAGCGATCCAAATGTTCACCAACAGATGAAAGAATAAATAAATGTGGCATGGATAGATAGTGGAATATTATTCAGCCTTGAAAAGGAAATATATCACATGCTACAACATGCATAAACCTTGAGGACATTATGTTAAGTGAAATAAGCCAGTAATAATAAGACAAACAACACAAGATTTTACTTATATAAGGTATCTAAAGGATTTAAATTCATAGAAAGTAGAATGGTGACTGCCACAGGCTGGGGATAATGAGAAGCTGTTTAACTGGTAGACAGTTTCACTTTTACAGGATAAAAAAGGTATGGAGATCTGCTGCACCACAGTGTGCATATAGTTACCACTACTGAACTGGATCCTTTTTAACCACACTTACAAATAAAAATTTTTTAAAAATAAAATCTACTGAAGAAGAGAAAATAGATTTTCTCCTATGATCAAATTTTAGAAACAGGGCCTAGATCTACCCTCCTGCATGAAACAACCTAAGAATGAAAAAGGGGGTAAACAATCTAAAGTTCAGTAATAAGTAGGACTTAACGGTTTCAACGGCTCACAGTCACAGACGATGCTCAAGACTTGGCATGGCCCAGATGTAAGGAATATTAAGTTGAGTACTTTGAAGAACCAATGAGAGTTTTATGAGAGGAAATAACCATGGAAAGCTTGGGGCCTTCCAAGCTTATCTCAAAGATAACCCATTCTTTGAAATGTTTTTAGATAAGGCCCACTTGTTTCTAATTACCATAGTACACCTAGGTGACAAAATGTTCTGGATTTAGCAGCAGTGGATGCACAGGGCTTCCCTAGTGGCTCAGCAGTAAAGAAGCCACCTGCCAAAGCAGGAGAGGCAGGTTGGATCCCTGGGTTGGGAAGATTCCCTAAAGAAGGAAATAGCAACCCACTACAGTATTCTTGTCTGGAGAATACCATGGACAGAGGAGCATGGCAGGCTACAGTGCATGGGGTCACAAAGAACAGAGTCAGACACAACTTAGTAACTATACAACAACAACAAAGTGATCACACAATCTTACAAATACAAAAAACCACTAACTTATACACTTTTAGAATGGTGAATTACATTTCAACTTTCTTAATAAAGTTAAATTTGAAAAAGAAATCCAAAAACCATTTTTTAAGATGGAAGGAAAAGGAACCTCTGACACACAGCCTATATTAAATGTGAGCTATATATGTGTTGATTGTACACATTCTATACATACAGCCATAACAAAATGACTAAAAGGAAACACATCAAAAGGTTAAAACTTAATCTCGATAGCTGAGTTTTCTTCTATTTTATAACATACAGACTTTCTAAAGTTTTAACAAGCATTCATATACTTTTATAAAAAATTAACAGATGAAAAGACATGTCATTTTCCCAAGATTTTTGTTATTAACTTTAATGATTAACTGTTATATTCTCCTGTTATCCTCAGTATAAAATTGACTGAATTTTACTGATTTGTTTCAAATGAATTAATGCCGTATTTCTAAACTCCAATTTTCCACATTTTGTAGGTCAAAGAACATAATTTAGAGAGCAAAATAAAAGCCTCAACACTCATATCTGACAGCCAGACAATTAGGTAGTTTAAGTTATTCTTGGATTTGGAATTTTACAAAAACAATTTGCAAGTGAAAATGCAGAAGAAACAGGAAACTAAAGAGGGTTGTTTTAATTAACTAAGTGGAAAAACAGATATGGTAGCTATAATTCTGATCCAAGTAAATGACATCATGAATCATATTGCTATTTTTAAATCTCATAAGAGTTTATTATGTTGCTCTCAGATATCCAAGTTTGGGGTGAAAATAAATAGTATTGCTAAGTTAAATCTGGAGAGGGTTAGACATCTAAATTTTAAGCATTATTTCTATCTGGAATATCCTTGGCTCATGTCCAACCAAAGTCTCTTTCTATAGAAATCCTCTCATAATCTAATGCAAAATCCTTTATAAACCATCTTTAGGTACTAATTAGATATGATTCATTTCTCCTCTAAACCACCCTAGACTTGTTTTAAATACTTATCATCAGATTAGTTTTATTATTGTTTTATTCTCATTTTTTATTATTGTTTTATTCTTCACCTATCATTCTCCATCCCTCCCCAAAGAAGTACAGTGTCTCCAAGGTGAGGCCTTCTCCTCAATCTTCTAAGCACTGCCTGCACTCTTTGGCACGGCACATGACAGGAATGAAAAACTACACTAAACTTTGGCAAACAGTATAACTTAAGAGTCTTTTTCTTCCTTTTATGAATCACAATGCTAAAAAAAAAAAAAAAGGTAACTTAGATAAAATGAAAGTAACAAAAATCAAAATAAATGTTCTTGGTGTTCCCATGAACTAAGTACCACAGCTGTGGTGTTGGTGATGCAGATTATGGACAGCACAACTCCAGGGATGCCTGTCACATCAACCAGGACACGAATGGCACACCCTGGAGATGTGCAGTGAACAATATTTCTGATCTTATGCAATGGCTCTGTCAACCACAAGGGGTGCGTGTGTGCACATGCACACACGCACACACAAATATGTTAGAAAGTTTACAAATACATGTATTTTAATACACACACTGTCGTAGGAATGAAAATTTACTAGTAGCCTCACAGAGTATGCAGCACAGGTAACTCTGTGACTATACTCTCTGTTCAGTCTCTGTTTGCTACTCAGTCTCAACCAACTATATGAGTTTCTTTCTGTCTTTCTTAGTCTTTAGTACCTGGCCCAGTCATCCTCTCAACCTGGACTGCTACCATCACTCATTAGGCCCCAACGAAAACTTTCTTTGATCTTATGCCCACTGTTCTTTTCCACACAACCTCAAACTCTCACTCTCTCTAGGTCACATCCTGAACCTTCTAAGCACTTAAAACTACACCTCACAAGTGATTAATTCAAATCATCTCATTTTCGAATCACAGTCGTCCATCTTCTGGCCAGCACAAGCCAATATATAACTGGTAAATTTTTTAAAAAGCACATGAGATAGGGTTAATAAGCATTCAGGTCACTTAGAAAGTGGTACTCCCTCTGATAAACAAATAAATACATATTTTATGCATGTGGTTTTCATGAGGGTATTTCTATCATTGAGAGTTTAAACAAACATTCACAAGCTACTCCCTAGTCTTCCAATATCTACCGCTAGTACAACTAACTCCAAACTAGAGAAGCAAATTTCATCTTAAGACAGAAAGCATTCTCATACAAATTCCAGAGACTATTAGTCAGATATAATTTAATCTACCTCGTGAAAAAGGTTTACTGTTGAAAAAAGTGAAGAAATATTAAAAAACATGACTAGTATCTCGGTAGAAAAGAGACTTAAAAGTTGTGGTAAGTCATAAGAAAGATGCAGAGTTCCTTTTCCCTCCAAAGAAAAATAGTGAAAGTGTGGCAGACTGATAAACCACACAACCAAACAGAGCAAACAGAAACATAAATAGCGCAGAACCAAGCCTACCCGAGACCACTCTGCAGAAAAAAATACAAGCGACTTGTTGTAGAGTGTAGCATACTAGTTCAGCCTACCTTTTCAAATAGCCTGTTCACCCAAAAGCTAAAAAAAGAATAAAATCTAAGTGGTAAACTTCAGAAGAGCCAGAATATTGAGTATTCTTGCACTATTAGACATTAAATTGTATGCTAAAGTTATAGCATTTAAGTCAACCTAAAACCACCACCGGAAGTCCTAAAATATTAGCAGAACAGGAAAGTGAATCAAGAAACAAAGATATACAGAAATCCTATAAATAATTTTAAAATGACATGTAATTTAAAAGGAAAAATAAGATTGGCTGACTGATGCTGGGGCAATAGCTTAGACATTGGGAAATACATAAAACTGTATCCCTATCTTATTCCTTTTATCAAAATACATTGTGGATAGATCATGTATTTAAATATACAAATGAAATCATAAAAGTATCAGAAGGAAATACAGGTGAGTATTATAGTAATTCTTAAGTAAAAATATCTCTTAAAATGGCACAAAAGCCAAATATTAAAAACCAAAGTGCTTAACTACTATATATTAAAAAGATAACTAATAAGAACCTAATGTATAGGACAGGGAACTCAATACTCTCTAATGATCTACATGGGAAAAGAATCTAAAAACCAGTAGGGGTGTGTGTGTGTGTGTATAACTGATTCACTTTACTGGACACCTAAAATGAACACAGCACTTTAAAATCAACTATATTCCAAAAAAAAATTTTTTTTTAAAAACAAGGTGTTCATAATTTACCTACATAAATTTATACTTGTGCCACAGAAAACACCAGAAAAAATTTAAAAACATATTATTATAAAATATGGATCATAAAGCAATACCCCAATAAACAAAACATCTTGTAAACCAGTAAGAAAAAGATGAATATCCAATAAGAAAATGTATAAAAGATCTGAATGGGCAACTCACAAAAGAAATACCCTAACTCTGTACCATACTAAATACAGTAATAAGTGAAAAATGTTAAACCTCCTTAACAATTCACATAAATTAAGAGGTAAATATCACTATGTATCAGACACTATTATCAGCAGTTTATAACCCATCCAACTTAATCTTCACAGCAGCACCAAGAACTTAGCCTAACTTCATTACAGATGAGGAAATCAAGTAAACCATAGGAGGGCCCTCATGTCATAACATATGGAGCCAATCAGGCACCATCAGTTAGAGTCAGGGCTCTTCACCACTGTGCTATATATTATCCTCTAAAATGGAAGAGTCATTTTAAATTAGAAGATTTAAAATTTTCAAAACCCAGAATACAGATCCTTTTCATATGGTTGGCAGAACCATACATGTGTTCAAACTTTTTGGAAAGAAGAGTGGTAATCAAATATGTCAATGTTTAAAATGGGCAATCCTCTCAAAACCAGCACAGTCCCCACAGTACAGTATAGCCTGTTACTGACCCTTCCCTGGAAGGACCGCTCCTCTTGTACGCCAAGTGGTACCGCCACCAGTGAGCTCCTGGCCTCCATCACTCCTCTTTGCATTTACACGTAACTCAGGCCAAGCCCTCTGGAATCTTCCCTGGGACTGATACATAGATACTAGGAGAAAAAGTTCCCTTTCTGCTTGGGTTGCACTGTAACTCACCTCCCATGTGGAAGGAATCCTCATGCAGTGAGAAAGGACAAGTAAAGCAAACAAAAAGAGAGAAAGACAGTGCCTGGCCAGTATCACTTGAGTCCCCAGATCCAGTCTGAAGCAAATCAAGCTAAAATCTAATTATCTGTGACAATTTAGTTCTTGTTTCCTCAGTTACTTTAAGATGGACTTCAATTACTTGTAATCAAAAGATTTTTAAATGCATATTACAGTCTCATTTCTAAGAATCTTAATTATAAAACTGCACAATTGTGAAAAGAAAAAGTTATAAGGATATGCATTCTAGTGTGTCGTTTAATACAAAAAGCTACCAAAAAGTCTAAATGTCCACTAAAAAAGGACTGGCTGAGTTAATTATAGAACTGTTTGCAAACTAGCCTGATTAGAGTCACTTGGACACTTGTTAAAAATAAAAGTTCAAGAGGAAGCTGACAAATGAATAATTCCAGTTGATTTGTGTTGTTGTATGGCAGAAACCAACACAATATTGTAAAGTAATTTCCCACCAATTAAAAAAAAAAAACAACTACCTTGGCTATAATTCACTAGGTCTAGGACAGGCTATCGTATTTTTCCCACTATTATCCCCTATCATTTTCATAATCAAGACAGTTTGAAAATCCCAAATTACAGTGTTTACATATACAGTGGCCTATTACTCAGACTTTTATATGAAAAAGGTCCAAAATATATTGCTAAGTAAACAAAAGACAAGTTACAAAACACATTCAGATCTTTTCATACAAAATTATGTAATAACTATCCATGCACTCATATTTGACCAAACCACTCATTTTCAACCAGAGCAGAGGTACTTGTACTCAGAATCTTACTGGGACTAGAAGGATTCCCAACTTCCCCAGAGATCCTGATACATATACGGTTTAAGAATCTCTGTTCTGAGTTACTATTACTAATATGAACATGAATCCTTCAAAAGTAGGTGTCAGACTGAATGTTTTGGTACAGAGGAAAGAAACTCTGGAATAATGTTTATCAAAATGATAATAGAAATTAGTTCAGTAGTGGGTTTTCAGCTGATTTTTACCAACTTTTTTGTACTGTTCTGTATTATTTCAATTTTTATTTACAATGAATTAATAGTTTTAGAATCAGGGAAAAGAAAGCTATTCATGTAGGAGAAAGATAAAATACTTTTAATCAAGTAATTTTATAATTATAATTTTAAATATAGATTTTCCAAACGGGAAAATTCTTAACAGTTTCCAAAATTCAAATATAAAAGTACAGTGGGTACTTTCAAAGGCATATCCTCTTTCAACAAGAACTATCAGTCCATATAGCTAAAGAACCAAGGGAAAATGTGATATATCACTGTGTTCGTGCTCAGTCACATCCAACTATTTGTGACCCGATGGACTACAGAGTTCCAGGCTCCACTGTCCATGGAATTTTCCAAGCTAGAATAAAGGAGTGGGTTGCCAGTTCCTCCTCCAGTGGATCTTCCAAACCCAGGGATCAAACCCACGTCTACTGTGCCTCTTGTACTGCATATGGATTCTTTACTACTAAGCCATCAGGGAAGCGTGATATGTCATATTACACAATTAAAATTCGATCAACAAGTAAAACCATAAAATAAAATGAATCTTTTTCAATAAAGTTTTTTTTTCAATCACAAAGAACAAAAAAATTAAGATTTAATTGTGCTTGCTTACTCTGTATCTAAGACAACAATCAAGTGAGAGTAAGTGTAGGAAATGAAATAAATGAAATTTAACATCTTAGTAAAAACTAGATTCAATTTTTTAACTGTCAACTCTACATCAATAAAAAGAAATTTTTAAAAAACTGGATCTGATTCTAAATTTTGTGTTTAATTATTTAAAATATACATTTACTTCCACAAGAAAGAAAAATAGCAATGTTTGATTTTTTTAAAAAAGATAAAAATATGACTTACCCCATCTAACAGAGTATTTGATAAATGCATACGGAGATCTTTACGAAATGGAAATTCTAGATTTGAAACATGAAACACTGAATTATCTCTATCAACCATAAAAACTTCATTTGTGCCATCAATCAACATCATATACCTGCAAATGAAACATTAAGAAAGTACTATTAACAGTATAATTCAAGAATAGGGTCGTAAGAAATAACAATTAAACTGTTTTTCCTTAGACTTGCAATAGCTACCTGGAATAATGTTCACCAGAGTGCCCCCTCCACCATCATTCAGATTAAAGTACCATAAATAATAAATTTTTTTTTTAAGTTTTTGCTTCCTATAAAAAACACAGGGTATACAGAAATCAAAACTTTTTATGAAAACAATGTGATATTCAAAAGCAATCTTATAACACATTTTAGGAGAGACGCATTTGCTAATTTTTATTAAACTTCAGACATCAAAGCTTATAAAACACACAAATACACGTATATGTAATTACTGCATTTTACTGGCTCAACAGCTATATGGATTAGGTGCTTCGGTCTCCACTCTGCAGTAGGAAAAAAGAAAGTAAGTGATCAACAAATGCCCAGACTTCAACGTATCCTGAGTCCCTTCTATCATACAACAATAAGCAGAACAGCTAACCCCTTTCTTTGAAGTAATATGATGATAAAACCAGATCCTACCATTTCAGGGACAACTATCATTCATTACTATCGAATTATATTTTTTAACACAAGTTCATAAAAAATTTTCATTAGTCAATCATTTCATTTCAGAAAGTGAAGAAAAACTAAAGAGCCTCTTGATGAAAGTGAAAGAAGAGACTGAAAAAGTTGGCTTAAAGCTCAACATTTAAAAACTAGNACAAGAAAGAAAAATAGCAATGTTTGATTTTTTTAAAAAAGATAAAAATATGACTTACCCCATCTAACAGAGTATTTGATAAATGCATACGGAGATCTTTACGAAATGGAAATTCTAGATTTGAAACATGAAACACTGAATTATCTCTATCAACCATAAAAACTTCATTTGTGCCATCAATCAACATCATATACCTGCAAATGAAACATTAAGAAAGTACTATTAACAGTATAATTCAAGAATAGGGTCGTAAGAAATAACAATTAAACTGTTTTTCCTTAGACTTGCAATAGCTACCTGGAATAATGTTCACCAGAGTGCCCCCTCCACCATCATTCAGATTAAAGTACCATAAATAATAAATTTTTTTTTTAAGTTTTTGCTTCCTATAAAAAACACAGGGTATACAGAAATCAAAACTTTTTATGAAAACAATGTGATATTCAAAAGCAATCTTATAACACATTTTAGGAGAGACGCATTTGCTAATTTTTATTAAACTTCAGACATCAAAGCTTATAAAACACACAAATACACGTATATGTAATTACTGCATTTTACTGGCTCAACAGCTATATGGATTAGGTGCTTCGGTCTCCACTCTGCAGTAGGAAAAAAGAAAGTAAGTGATCAACAAATGCCCAGACTTCAACGTATCCTGAGTCCCTTCTATCATACAACAATAAGCAGAACAGCTAACCCCTTTCTTTGAAGTAATATGATGATAAAACCAGATCCTACCATTTCAGGGACAACTATCATTCATTACTATCGAATTATATTTTTTAACACAAGTTCATAAAAAATTTTCATTAGTCAATCATTTCATTTCAGAAAGTGAAGAAAAACTAAAGAGCCTCTTGATGAAAGTGAAAGAAGAGACTGAAAAAGTTGGCTTAAAGCTCAACATTTAAAAACTAGGATCATGGCATCCAGTCCCATCACTTCATGGCAAATAGATGGGGAAACAGTAGAAACAGTGGCTGACTATATTTTGGGGGGCTCCAAAATCACTGAAGATGGTGACTGCAGCCATGAAATTAAAAGACGCTTACTCCTTGGAAGGAAAGTTATGACCAACCTAGACAGTCTATTCAAAAGCAGAGACATTACTTTGTCAACAAAGGTCCATCTAGTCAAGGCTATGGTTTTTCCAGTAGTCGTGTATGCGAGAGTTGGACTATAAAGAAAGCTGAGTGCCGAAGAATTGATACTTTTGAACTGTGGTGTTGGAGAAGACTCTTGAGAGTCCCTTGGACTGCAAGGAGATCCAAGCAGTCCATCCTAAAGATCAGTTCTGGGTGTTCACAGGAAGGACTGATGTTGAAGCTGAAACTCCAATACTTTGGCCACCTGATGCAAAGAGCTGACTCATTTGAAAAGAAAGACTCTGATGCTGGGAAGGATTGAAGGCAGGAGGAGAAAGGGATGACAGAGGATGAGATGGTTGGATGGCATCACCAACTCAATAGACATGGGTTTGGGTGAACTGCAGGAGTTGGTGATGGACAGAGAGGCCTGGCATGCTGCAATTCATGGGGTCGCAAAGAGTTGGACATGACTGAGCGACTGAACTGAATTGAACTGATCTTCCCCGGTGGCTCAGACTGTAAAGAATCCACCTGCAGTGTCGGAGACCTGGCTTGGGAAGATCCCCTGGAGAAGCAAATAGCTACCCACTTGAGTATTCTGGCCTGGAGAATTCCATGGACAGAGGAGCTTGGCAAGCTATAGTCCATGGGCTTGCAAAGAGTCGCACATGACTGAGAATCTTTCATTTCACTTCACTTCATATACATTAAAATGACTTTGGTCATTAGTCATCCTTCCAACGACCAAGTTACTGTCAATACATTTATTGATATATTGATGTAAGTTACTGTCGCTGACTCCCAACTAGTGGATAATCAAGAATGGAGCACTACTGCACACCATATAAAAAAATGAAGTCCAGATGAATTCACAGTTGAGGAAATTACAGACTGACAGGCTAAACTATCAAACAGATAGCAGCAAGATTTGGGGTAAAAATGGAGATGATATGCAGGCACCAAACTCTTCAAAGAGTGAGAAAAAATTGACAGCAATAAATTAGAAAGTTGAAAGGCATGAGCTTCAAAGGAACAGAAGAATCACTGTGTAGTCTGGTTTGTTGTTAAATAAACAGTGGAAGAATAATAGTCCCGATGTACCACTGAGAATGGAAGGAACGTGGATCAAGTCGGTCTAATCTCCTACCCATGAGGCAGATGAGAGAAAAAGCAGCAGCAACTGAAAGATGGGAGCTAAATCAAATTAAAGCTAGGGGAATAGAAGAAACATTCAACTGAAGATGAGGAAGCAAACACACATGGCGGCTATTATACCAGAAGACAATTTGTTTCCCATAAACAAGTGTTCTAAGAAAACAGAGAGATGTGTTCAGTTCAGTTCAGTAGCTCAGTCATGTCCGACTCTTTGCAGCCCCCATGAATTGCAGCACGCCAGGCCTCTCTGTCCATCACCAACTCCCAGAGTTCACTCAAACTCACGCCCATCGAGTTGGTGATGCCATCCAGCCATCTCATCCTCTGCCGTCCCCTTCTCTTCCTGACCCCAATCCCTCCCAGCATCAGAGTCTTTTCCAATGAGTCAACTCTTCGCATGAGGTGGCCAAAGTATTGGAGTTTCAGCTTCAGCATCAGTCCTTCCAATGAACACCCAGGACTGATCTCCGTTAGGATGGACTGGTTGGATCTCCTTGCAGTCCAAGGGACTCGCAAGAGTCTTCTCCAACACCACAGTTCAAAAGCATCAATTCTTCGGCGCTCAGCTTTCTTCACAGTCCAGCTCTCACATCCATACACGACCACAGGAAAAACCGGAGCCCTCACTAGATGGATCTTTGTTGACAAAGTAATGTCCCTGCTTTTGAATATGCTGTCTAGGTTGGTCATAACTTTCCTTCCAAGGAGTAAGCGTCTTTTAATTTTCATGGCTGCAATCACCATCTGCAGTGATTTTGGAGCCCCAAAAAATAAAGTTTGACACTATTTCCACTGTTTCCCCGTCTATTTCCCATGAAGTGATGGGACCGGATGCCATGATCTTAGTTTTCTGAATGTTGAGCTTTAAGCCAACTTTTTCACTCTCCTCTTTCATTTTCATCAAGAGGCTTTTTAGTTCAGGAGAGGAGAAAGGGAGGGCTGATTTAGGGAATAGAAGTGCATGACAACAGGCTGAAGAGCAGCAAAACAGACCAAAGCAGCAGACATTTGGGGACTGGACTGGAAGCATGCTGTTACTAGTGTTTTCAAAATAATTAGTCCCAGCAGGCCCCTGGGGAGGAGGTGGAGGACTCTTGCCCTTGCTACATATTAAAAGAGGAGCAGCCTTAGGAGATAAGGATTGTGAAGACTCAGGCTGCACTTGGAAAAAGAAAATCAGCCTCTGTCTAGACTGACAGTGCACCTGAGAGACTCAGACCAACTGGAGGGCAATACAAACAACAGCAATACGTAGCTCCCAAAGCCCTCCTGCATGTGCTTTCCAAAAGCTGCAACTCTTGGTAGAATCTAGTCTTCTTGAAGAAGTCAACCCTGCCCTGGGTGGTGTTTCAAAGAGAATTTAAATTAACATAAGAACAGGTCAAGTAAAAAGCCTTCTGAAACCTGCAAAAATGGTACTGAAGGCACAATCTATCATATTGTTTAAAGACCTAGGCCAGCACTGTGCAAAGTTTATTATTAACTTTTAGTATTTCCATGGCAAAATAATCAGGAACACTTAAGGTTGTAAGAAAACATACAAGGAATTACCAAGTTTTCCAAGCTATTAAACTTTTCCTCCAAAAAAAAAAAAAAATAGAAAAGCCTGTTAATTTAACTTAGCCCATTATTTCCTAAACTTATTCCTGATATCTGTTAATATCTGCAGAACTAGTATTCCATATTCACAATTTGAGAAAAGCTGGCTTACACTAATGAATTTCAGAATTCAGAAAAGAGATAGTTTACCTCTTCTGATCATATGCTGACAACAGAAATTCTCTCTCCCTTTTTGCTGGGTGCCCAGAAGTTCAAAATTAAATATAATGTTAAAATAGAATAAGTATTAATTCCTAGGGTGCTGGTACATTTGCTTTTTCTGTCATAATTATTCTCTATTCATTTTTTAATACATTTGAGATAAGTACACACACACATAAATATATATGTATACACATCTTACTATCAGACTTTGCTTTTTACTTCAAAATACTACCTCTGTGATGCATAAACAGGTTTAAAAGACCAAGGAAGAAAGGGCTTTAGAAGATGGAATTCACCATAAAAGATTGCTCATGGGAAACTCAGCATGCATCTATAGATATATCACAGAAATTATTTAGCAGTTGGTATTCCAGGATTCGTCTGCACATATAAATTTTCAGGCTTTAGAACAAAAGTTTCTGGGATGCGATTTCTGGTTTGAACTCCAGTCATTTCAAATCACATGTTCTTTTGGTATGTGACACCCACAAAATGTAAGAAGTTATTTCATGTTAGGGAAGAAATAAGGAATGTGGAAATATTTTCATATCACTCCAAAGTCTCTGAATGAATAGATTCTTTAAAAAAAAATGAAACCATCCCAAGTACCATCAGATGCTGGCTTAGTACATAATGATGGTTCTACCTTTAGTGAAAATGGATCACTAATGCAATATGATTTATTCTTAATCATGACATAATTTCAATTGCAAATCTAATATACAGGATTACTAAATTATTTGTATAATATCCATTCTTATTAAAAGACAAAAATTAGTAAGAAGTTTCACTGAACTAGAAAGCACTGATTCATTTTTTATATTAAAGTATATATACCAAAGCCATACTGAACTGAACTGAACCAAAGCCATATAAATAACAGCAAAGCCAAATGCATTCGTTCACTCATTCAGGCCATGCCACAAGGCTTGCATGATCTTAGTTCCATGACCAAGGGTTGAACCCAAGACCCTTGATGTGGAAGTGCAGTGTCCTAACCACTGGACCACCAGGGAAGCCTTGCATAAACTGTTTCATGGTAAATATCCTTCGAGTCAATGAGATGTGAGACAGCTATTCAAGTAAAACCACCGACTGCATATTAATACAATTCAGGAAGTACATAATTAAAGAAAAGGAAAACTGATTTAAAAATTGGTAACTAATAGCATCTTAAGAATTTTAATTCACACTTCTAATACTCTCAGGGTAAAATTGTCTTTAAACATCTTGTAATTTAAATTTATCACTAATATCCATTGATACAGAAATAGATTCACAATATATTAAATGAAGAAAGAACACCTTAAAAATCAGAATGTATGAGTATGAGGGGTAGGGAGTTAAAACTCTGAATAGCAAAACAGACAGGAAAGCCTATACCAAAAAGCCTATACCAAACTGTCATCTCTAGGTAGAATTATTAATGATATTTGCTTTCCTCATTATACTTTTTTGTACTTTTAAGAAATTTAAAATATAAGCACATATTACTTTTTCAAGCCAGAGTGGGGGTGAAAAAGCTACAGAAAAAAAAATAGAAATACAGTCTAAATACAGTCTAAACATTTTTCCTTTGGCAATAAAATAAGATGTGATGTTAAACCTCAGTCCGACTCTTTGCGACCCCATGGACTATACAGTCCATGGAATTCTGTAGGCCAGAATACTGGAGTGGGTAGCCTTTTCCCTTCTCCAGAGGATCCTCCCAAGCCAAGAATCAAACAGGGGTCTCCTGCACTGCAGGCAGATTCTTTACCAACTGAGTTATCAGGGAAGCCCAGTCATACCACAACAGCTTCAAAATTAGCAGGTATTTCTCCTCTCCTATATAGAGCACTCAAAGTGGGTAATAAAACCAGAAAAGTTGACTCATTTCACCATCTCTATCCACTTTTACCAATTCCCATCAAACTAACTATAGTTTTTTCTTTTAAAAGGATTAACCAATTAACTTTTTAAAATACTTACTAAAAGGTCAACCAGGTATCAGGCACAGATGCTAGAAATATAATAATGTAAATAGCATAAGTTCTTCATCTAACTTCATATGGTTTTATACCCTTAGCAAGAAAACAAGACATTAAACAAATAATCCAAAACACAGTAAGTACTCATAAGATGAAGCTGTCGTTGTTCAGTTGCTAAGTCATGTCTGACTCTTCTGCAACTCCATGGACTGCAGCCCACCAGGCTCCTCCATCCATAAGATTTTCCAGGCAAGAACGAATACTGGAGTATGTTGTTGTTTCCTTCCCCAAGGGATATTCCACCAGACCCAGGGATTGAATCCTCATCTCCTGCATTAGCAGGCAGATTCTTCACCAGTGAGCCACCAGGGAAGTACCAAAGTGAAGCACAAGATGCCATAGGAGCACACAAAAGGTATAACCTGTCAGAATTCAGACATCAGGAAAGGGATCCCAAAAGGATTCTCAAGTAGCTGATAGTAACAGCAGGTTATAATCACTTAGTGAGCAATGACTATGCACAAAGGAAAGTCAAAGTACTTTATGCTAACTCAATTAAGTCTT
The DNA here is from genome assembly GCA_006410615.1 of Neotragus moschatus. NCBI lineage: Eukaryota > Metazoa > Chordata > Mammalia > Artiodactyla > Bovidae > Neotragus > Neotragus moschatus. The sequence goes on along the minus strand of SJYA01001578.1, from coordinate 2,660,046 downwards.
AAAATAATCTGACCATGTAAAGAAAATTATTCTGCCTGTATTCCTGATGAGGAAACTGAAATCACACTCAGTAACCTGCCCAAAGCCATAAGCTGGCGAAACAGCAAAGCTGTTATTAAAACCTAGACAAGAGCCTATCTCGACAACCTCTACAGTATCCTGCCTCTGACTTGCACTGTGCAGGAGTTAACTAAACATACATTGTGGGGGGTGAAGGGAAAAGTGAAGGGGATAAGGGTGTGTTGTGAGAACCAGTGCTTGGTACACAGTCTGCCAGGTGCAATATCCTTGAGACAAAAACAGAAGGTTCATCCTCTGGCAACAGCAACAACAAATTCAGAATACGGAAGCATAGAGAGAAAGAAAGACAACTTGAGACTAAAGAAGTAGTCAAGGACTCGGTGATTAATGAAACTATTTTTAACTTTATTCTAGAAAGTGGAAAATCCCTCTTTTGCTACAAACAGAAACCATAAAGGGTAATTCAAACCGAAGAGGTGTAATTCAGGAAACTGGTTACACAGATATTGGGAAGATGAAAAGGTAAGAAGGGAAAATGAAAGTAATCAAGAGATGAGTAACTGTAGGAGGTACTCTACCCAGAGGGCTGTGGGAACAAAACGGAAGAGGCATGTTAGCAGAGGCCAGGAGTCTGGACGATGGGCACTGTGAAACATGGAAGAGGTGGGGAGGTCAATGGAGCCCAGGGCTCAAACCTCTAAGGAAGTGGCACCAAATGGCTAAGACCTGGACCTCTAAGGAGAGGAGCCCAGTATCTCAAGTTCCAGTCTCTACAGAGGAGTACAGAAGGAGGATGCTCAACTGCTGAGAAGACACAGCGTCATGGGTGAGGAAATGCAGGCGGCACTCCTCTGCCTAGAATGCACCTCTAGCAGCAGGCATGAGGGGGAACAGTACCCTTGGTGCTGAGATTGCTAAAAGAAGCTGGGGGCGAAGTCAAAGTTGCTGCCACCTGCTAAAGGGATAAAGAAACTAACACTAGGGAAGTCCCTTCTCTCACCTTCCAAATTCCTGCTAGTGCTCCCCATGGTAAAACTCAACAGGACGCGAGCTGGCAAGGAAGTCTGAGAAACAGTTTGCACAGTTTAAAAAGAGTAGAATGGGAGCTCAGAAACAGCAGACCACTGAAATGCTTTTAGCTAAGTAACAGCACAATCTGACCTGCATTTTTCAAAGTTCACCCCCACATAATGTGTACTCCTATAGGGTAGGAACCAATCTGTAGACCAGAGAAATTATGAGGTTTTTACAGTACCCCAAGTGGGAATGCAGTGGCAATGATAACTTAGAGGTGTAAGTGGATAAATTCAAGACATGAAAGAGGCAGACTGACAGGACACTATGCTCCTGACAGGCAGTGGGGCTGAGGGGCAGAAGTCAAGGAGGACTTCCAGGCTTCTGGCAGAAGGAATGGGTACACTCGATTTATTGATCCATGGAGCACTAGAGGAGGAGTCGCTGTTCAGTTTAGTTGGGTGGAAGTGATGGCATATGGACTTGGAGCTTTTCATTTTTACATGGAAACCAAAATGCCCTGATTTTCTCTATCTCTGTGTCTAACAGGTTGGAGGCAGAATCTAAGTCAGACAACCAAATGCTTCCTTCTCAAAACTTTTAACTTGAGTGACAGAGAGGCACAGGAATAGCTTAAAAGTGACTCAGAGTGATGGCAGAGGCATCATTAGCAAGCGCCAAAGGTGCCTTCCTCTTCCAAGTGTCCCTGTGCCTGACCTTGGCCCTGGTCCTTGCTGCCTGGCCTCCCTTGATTCTTCCCCATTTTCTGAGACTGGTTCTCCTCAGAGTCAGCCTTCCAGCATATCCCTTTGTTGATTTCTACTGCTTCTAGTCGATCTAATGCTAATGGATATGCTGGGTTTGGGGTTGCTTTTTTTTCCTTTTTTTTCCATTTTGCCTATTATATACAGTTGAATTCACATAAGTTAAATGTGCCCATGATGGAACCCCACTGCAATATGTTCCCCAACCTATCCTTAATACAAACGGTTACATGACACTAGCTCTTTACTGGAGAAGGAAATGGCAGCCCACTCTAGTGTTCTTGCCTGGAGAATCCCAGGGACGGGGGAGCCTGATGGGCTGCCATCTATGGGGTCACGCAGAGTCGGGCACGACTGAAGCAACTTAGCATCAGCAGCTCTTTACACAATAACCTCATGCCAAAAGATATGCCATCTATTTCCTGTCCTTGATAACTATACATTAAGCCCAAAGTTTACCTTCCCTTGTATCTTTTCTTCCCATAAGAATTCACTGCCAAACCTCTACTGTTTCTATACCAGCTACACTGCCTCTCATTTCCATTCCCCAAAGAATTGGTATATAGTCCCTGAAACCTAATTCTCAAGATTTCAGAGAAATAAATTCCGCTATATTAAAATTTCTTATAAAGAAAATTCACAGTTTAGAGCTACTTTCCCATATACAATTATAGACCTTCCCAACATAAGAGCAGTTAGTCAGACTCCCCAGGCCCACCANCCCACTCTAGTGTTCTTGCCTGGAGAATCCCAGGGACGGGGGAGCCTGATGGGCTGCCATCTATGGGGTCACGCAGAGTCGGGCACGACTGAAGCAACTTAGCATCAGCAGCTCTTTACACAATAACCTCATGCCAAAAGATATGCCATCTATTTCCTGTCCTTGATAACTATACATTAAGCCCAAAGTTTACCTTCCCTTGTATCTTTTCTTCCCATAAGAATTCACTGCCAAACCTCTACTGTTTCTATACCAGCTACACTGCCTCTCATTTCCATTCCCCAAAGAATTGGTATATAGTCCCTGAAACCTAATTCTCAAGATTTCAGAGAAATAAATTCCGCTATATTAAAATTTCTTATAAAGAAAATTCACAGTTTAGAGCTACTTTCCCATATACAATTATAGACCTTCCCAACATAAGAGCAGTTAGTCAGACTCCCCCAGGCCCACCAACACCTGTCAGACCTTACTTCAGAAACGATACAAGAAAAGCTGACCTGCTAAACTCCAGCTTTCTTCCTTCCCCATGGGGGCTTATGAACACTTTGCCTTTTTCTCTCACTAGCTAGCTCACTGCTCAGTAAATTTGATCTCTGGTAATCTTTTCTGCAAAGTATATCCATGTCCTCTTTAAGCCATTTTGCCCCATTTCTTTCAACTCTTAAAGAAAAGGGAAATGTATGTTATACATATTTTACCACAATTTTTAAAAATGAAAAACAAGAAGTTACAGTCATGAGTTTTCACCTAGACCAAATAAAAAATCAGTGTCACAGAGTCCCTTCCACAATTTCTCATATTCTCAATCTAGCTCATCTTACAAAAATGAAATCCATTTTCTCAAGAAAGTTTTTAAACAAGTCAAAACAGTTTTTATAAATGTCTTATATTTGTTGCAATATAGTTTGTTTGGTTACCTATGTTGGAACAGTACATCTTGTCACTTTTCACCCAGTTAAGTAACTTACCTACCTTAAACGCAAGCTTTATAGGCTAGGCTTGTAACCTAACCAACCACCATTCAGACTTGAATCCTATGGAAACACAACCTAAGGTCTACCAACTTAAATTAAGTAATCTCAGAAAAGGTTTCAGATAACTTAAAATATCACTGCTTACACTGCTTTCACAAAAACACCAATATTTGATGATAAAACAATGTAATCCTACACATGAGCTTTGCTTCCAAACATAATGGCTATAATCTGCTTATCTTACGCAAACATTTCAACCTTTGAAAACAAAAAGTATCTGAAGGAAAAGTATAGCTTTATCTAATCTCACTTCCCAGAAATTCAAAGAATTCAATTAAGGTCATTCCTATTTTCATATTAGCAAATTAAAGAGAACATACACACAAACAGTAACACTACCACCTAACTTTATTTTAAATGTTTTATTTCTGCTGTTAACAATCATTGAAATGAAGGCACGGTCCTAACATATTCTCCACGTAACTGGGAAGACATAGTTCATTAAAAAACTATTAAAATTCTCAGACTTCTTTGGTGGCTCAGTGGATTAAGAATCTGACTGCCAATGCAGGGGACACGGGTTCAATCCCTGATCCAGGAAGATTCCACATGCTGGGGAGCAGCTAAGCTCATGTACCACAACTACGGAGCCCGTGCACTTAGAGCCTGTGCAACGAGAGGAGCCACCATGATAAGATGCCCATGCACCACAACTAGAGAAAGCCCATGTACAGCAAAGACATAGTGCAACCAAAAATAAAAACAAATGAATATTATTTAAAAAGGAAACTCAAAATTTTCACTCAACATTATACAAGATTCCAACCTAACAGGTATTTTTACCTTGATATATTGATTCTAAAAGCACAACAGACTTCTTCAAAAGGATTAACTTCTTTTTAATCTTCATATCACATCAATTTAAATTCATGAAACAGATGGGATTAAAGTTTTACAGTCTTAAATTCACTTTAAGCCCACAGCTTCAATCTATTACATGATCACTTATATACACACACAAGGCTTCCCTGGTGGCTTAGAGGTTAAAGCATCTGCCTGGAATGCGGGAGACGCAGGGTTGGATCCCTGGGTCCAGAAGATCCCCTGGAGAAGGAAAATGGCAACCCACTCCAGTGCTCTTGCCTGGAGAATCCCATGGAGGGAGGAGCCTGGGTAGGCTACAGCCCATGAGGTCGCAAAGAACCGGACACAACTGAGCGACTTCACTTTCACTTTATATACACACAACAGTAATTAAACAGACAACCTGTATTATTTAATTTTAAACTGCAAAGCCCATTTACTTTCTCTCCAATTTAACTGTCAAATTTTGATCTTAACATGTTAATTGTAAATTAAATGGCAGGCCAAAAGCATATGACTGAACATTTGAACAGTTTGCCAACATTTAAATGTCTTCTACCTCTGGAGAGTCATCTTTATTTTATATGTTGTTTCTACAGCAAATTTTCCACTACGTTATGTTCATCTAAGTTTTGTTTAAGCTTGGTACTTGGTAAACACTATCTATGGAAAAATCATCAGTCAAAAAACTTTACTTCAACTTACATAATTCATCACAAATTATTCTCGAAAACCTAGGGATACCTACCATGATAAAAATAATCACAAGTCATCCAAGCCTTCTCACTAAAATATCATGTATGCCTATTTCTATTAATAGACAGTAATAATTTCTAAAGCATAGATGTTTCTATTTCAGGAAACCTCCTTCAACCAGCAAGACTTAAGTCTTGTGCAAAGCTTAAAACTCAACACTGCAAAAGAATCTGGCAGGCATAGGACCCAGTATCAGTTTCTGGACTCCTCCCTCCCATTTCACAGAATTAATGACACATAATACAAATAATCAAGTTTTTAATAAGATTTAGAGTAAACTTTTTGTTCCAAACCACCCCAAAATTTAAAATTTTAATTTTCTTACTTTGTTTTCATTAAGTATGAGTGGTACCAATGCTTTTATTACAGGCTTTGGAAAGAAAATTCCAGTTTCATAGCCTGTAACACGAGACTCTCAATCAGTGTTTGCCAACTAGACTGCTAAAAAATAGGCAGACATCTGGAACCAAAACTCCCATCAAATATTATAAAATGATTGCAACAGTCCAACCCAAAAGTATACGCTTTAACTTCAGAATTGTAACTGCCCTACCCTTTCTCATTTTGCCATTCTCCACTGCTCAGAAATACATTCATGCCTACTGCCAAGCTTTCATTTCTATAAAACTACATCTTGTCCTAAAATACATAATCTTCAAACTCTTACTCAAAACTTCCTTTCATGGAATCTCTTATATTCTAAATAACAGGTTCTATTCTACTCGCTCTATCCCTCCCAAGTTTTCTAAAACTTGTAAATCTAGTATGTCCCACCTCTGGTAGGAAAGAAAGCGTACAGCAGGAGCAAGCAGAAGCCTGAAAATTCACTTGAAGGAGTCTCAACTTTATTTTTAATTGAGCTCATTTAAGCTAAAATGTAACAAATATTAAAAAACATAAAATAATATACAACGTGTTATTCAGTAGTGAACATTAGTAGTATTAAAAGTATTTTATTACAAGCTGTTAATTATATGTGTGTGTGTGTGTATATATATATATATATAGCAAATATATATATATATAATATATAGCAAATAGGAGTGAAGATATCCATAGGCAGAACAGAAGGCCCCTACATAGAAAGATATGTGGGAGGCCACTGTGGAGGTTAAGACATTCCAGACAGGCTCTTTCTAGCACAGGCTCTTTCTAGCTGTGTGATTTTTCACAAATCACTTGATTACTCTAAAATGCAGTTTCCTCATCAAAAATTTCCACCTCCTAATGTGACTTTAAGAATTANGAAGAGGTGTAATTCAGGAAACTGGTTACACAGATATTGGGAAGATGAAAAGGTAAGAAGGGAAAATGAAAGTAATCAAGAGATGAGTAACTGTAGGAGGTACTCTACCCAGAGGGCTGTGGGAACAAAACGGAAGAGGCATGTTAGCAGAGGCCAGGAGTCTGGACGATGGGCACTGTGAAACATGGAAGAGGTGGGGAGGTCAATGGAGCCCAGGGCTCAAACCTCTAAGGAAGTGGCACCAAATGGCTAAGACCTGGACCTCTAAGGAGAGGAGCCCAGTATCTCAAGTTCCAGTCTCTACAGAGGAGTACAGAAGGAGGATGCTCAACTGCTGAGAAGACACAGCGTCATGGGTGAGGAAATGCAGGCGGCACTCCTCTGCCTAGAATGCACCTCTAGCAGCAGGCATGAGGGGGAACAGTACCCTTGGTGCTGAGATTGCTAAAAGAAGCTGGGGGCGAAGTCAAAGTTGCTGCCACCTGCTAAAGGGATAAAGAAACTAACACTAGGGAAGTCCCTTCTCTCACCTTCCAAATTCCTGCTAGTGCTCCCCATGGTAAAACTCAACAGGACGCGAGCTGGCAAGGAAGTCTGAGAAACAGTTTGCACAGTTTAAAAAGAGTAGAATGGGAGCTCAGAAACAGCAGACCACTGAAATGCTTTTAGCTAAGTAACAGCACAATCTGACCTGCATTTTTCAAAGTTCACCCCCACATAATGTGTACTCCTATAGGGTAGGAACCAATCTGTAGACCAGAGAAATTATGAGGTTTTTACAGTACCCCAAGTGGGAATGCAGTGGCAATGATAACTTAGAGGTGTAAGTGGATAAATTCAAGACATGAAAGAGGCAGACTGACAGGACACTATGCTCCTGACAGGCAGTGGGGCTGAGGGGCAGAAGTCAAGGAGGACTTCCAGGCTTCTGGCAGAAGGAATGGGTACACTCGATTTATTGATCCATGGAGCACTAGAGGAGGAGTCGCTGTTCAGTTTAGTTGGGTGGAAGTGATGGCATATGGACTTGGAGCTTTTCATTTTTACATGGAAACCAAAATGCCCTGATTTTCTCTATCTCTGTGTCTAACAGGTTGGAGGCAGAATCTAAGTCAGACAACCAAATGCTTCCTTCTCAAAACTTTTAACTTGAGTGACAGAGAGGCACAGGAATAGCTTAAAAGTGACTCAGAGTGATGGCAGAGGCATCATTAGCAAGCGCCAAAGGTGCCTTCCTCTTCCAAGTGTCCCTGTGCCTGACCTTGGCCCTGGTCCTTGCTGCCTGGCCTCCCTTGATTCTTCCCCATTTTCTGAGACTGGTTCTCCTCAGAGTCAGCCTTCCAGCATATCCCTTTGTTGATTTCTACTGCTTCTAGTCGATCTAATGCTAATGGATATGCTGGGTTTGGGGTTGCTTTTTTTTCCTTTTTTTTCCATTTTGCCTATTATATACAGTTGAATTCACATAAGTTAAATGTGCCCATGATGGAACCCCACTGCAATATGTTCCCCAACCTATCCTTAATACAAACGGTTACATGACACTAGCTCTTTACTGGAGAAGGAAATGGCAGCCCACTCTAGTGTTCTTGCCTGGAGAATCCCAGGGACGGGGGAGCCTGATGGGCTGCCATCTATGGGGTCACGCAGAGTCGGGCACGACTGAAGCAACTTAGCATCAGCAGCTCTTTACACAATAACCTCATGCCAAAAGATATGCCATCTATTTCCTGTCCTTGATAACTATACATTAAGCCCAAAGTTTACCTTCCCTTGTATCTTTTCTTCCCATAAGAATTCACTGCCAAACCTCTACTGTTTCTATACCAGCTACACTGCCTCTCATTTCCATTCCCCAAAGAATTGGTATATAGTCCCTGAAACCTAATTCTCAAGATTTCAGAGAAATAAATTCCGCTATATTAAAATTTCTTATAAAGAAAATTCACAGTTTAGAGCTACTTTCCCATATACAATTATAGACCTTCCCAACATAAGAGCAGTTAGTCAGACTCCCCCAGGCCCACCAACACCTGTCAGACCTTACTTCAGAAACGATACAAGAAAAGCTGACCTGCTAAACTCCAGCTTTCTTCCTTCCCCATGGGGGCTTATGAACACTTTGCCTTTTTCTCTCACTAGCTAGCTCACTGCTCAGTAAATTTGATCTCTGGTAATCTTTTCTGCAAAGTATATCCATGTCCTCTTTAAGCCATTTTGCCCCATTTCTTTCAACTCTTAAAGAAAAGGGAAATGTATGTTATACATATTTTACCACAATTTTTAAAAATGAAAAACAAGAAGTTACAGTCATGAGTTTTCACCTAGACCAAATAAAAAATCAGTGTCACAGAGTCCCTTCCACAATTTCTCATATTCTCAATCTAGCTCATCTTACAAAAATGAAATCCATTTTCTCAAGAAAGTTTTTAAACAAGTCAAAACAGTTTTTATAAATGTCTTATATTTGTTGCAATATAGTTTGTTTGGTTACCTATGTTGGAACAGTACATCTTGTCACTTTTCACCCAGTTAAGTAACTTACCTACCTTAAACGCAAGCTTTATAGGCTAGGCTTGTAACCTAACCAACCACCATTCAGACTTGAATCCTATGGAAACACAACCTAAGGTCTACCAACTTAAATTAAGTAATCTCAGAAAAGGTTTCAGATAACTTAAAATATCACTGCTTACACTGCTTTCACAAAAACACCAATATTTGATGATAAAACAATGTAATCCTACACATGAGCTTTGCTTCCAAACATAATGGCTATAATCTGCTTATCTTACGCAAACATTTCAACCTTTGAAAACAAAAAGTATCTGAAGGAAAAGTATAGCTTTATCTAATCTCACTTCCCAGAAATTCAAAGAATTCAATTAAGGTCATTCCTATTTTCATATTAGCAAATTAAAGAGAACATACACACAAACAGTAACACTACCACCTAACTTTATTTTAAATGTTTTATTTCTGCTGTTAACAATCATTGAAATGAAGGCACGGTCCTAACATATTCTCCACGTAACTGGGAAGACATAGTTCATTAAAAAACTATTAAAATTCTCAGACTTCTTTGGTGGCTCAGTGGATTAAGAATCTGACTGCCAATGCAGGGGACACGGGTTCAATCCCTGATCCAGGAAGATTCCACATGCTGGGGAGCAGCTAAGCTCATGTACCACAACTACGGAGCCCGTGCACTTAGAGCCTGTGCAACGAGAGGAGCCACCATGATAAGATGCCCATGCACCACAACTAGAGAAAGCCCATGTACAGCAAAGACATAGTGCAACCAAAAATAAAAACAAATGAATATTATTTAAAAAGGAAACTCAAAATTTTCACTCAACATTATACAAGATTCCAACCTAACAGGTATTTTTACCTTGATATATTGATTCTAAAAGCACAACAGACTTCTTCAAAAGGATTAACTTCTTTTTAATCTTCATATCACATCAATTTAAATTCATGAAACAGATGGGATTAAAGTTTTACAGTCTTAAATTCACTTTAAGCCCACAGCTTCAATCTATTACATGATCACTTATATACACACACAAGGCTTCCCTGGTGGCTTAGAGGTTAAAGCATCTGCCTGGAATGCGGGAGACGCAGGGTTGGATCCCTGGGTCCAGAAGATCCCCTGGAGAAGGAAAATGGCAACCCACTCCAGTGCTCTTGCCTGGAGAATCCCATGGAGGGAGGAGCCTGGGTAGGCTACAGCCCATGAGGTCGCAAAGAACCGGACACAACTGAGCGACTTCACTTTCACTTTATATACACACAACAGTAATTAAACAGACAACCTGTATTATTTAATTTTAAACTGCAAAGCCCATTTACTTTCTCTCCAATTTAACTGTCAAATTTTGATCTTAACATGTTAATTGTAAATTAAATGGCAGGCCAAAAGCATATGACTGAACATTTGAACAGTTTGCCAACATTTAAATGTCTTCTACCTCTGGAGAGTCATCTTTATTTTATATGTTGTTTCTACAGCAAATTTTCCACTACGTTATGTTCATCTAAGTTTTGTTTAAGCTTGGTACTTGGTAAACACTATCTATGGAAAAATCATCAGTCAAAAAACTTTACTTCAACTTACATAATTCATCACAAATTATTCTCGAAAACCTAGGGATACCTACCATGATAAAAATAATCACAAGTCATCCAAGCCTTCTCACTAAAATATCATGTATGCCTATTTCTATTAATAGACAGTAATAATTTCTAAAGCATAGATGTTTCTATTTCAGGAAACCTCCTTCAACCAGCAAGACTTAAGTCTTGTGCAAAGCTTAAAACTCAACACTGCAAAAGAATCTGGCAGGCATAGGACCCAGTATCAGTTTCTGGACTCCTCCCTCCCATTTCACAGAATTAATGACACATAATACAAATAATCAAGTTTTTAATAAGATTTAGAGTAAACTTTTTGTTCCAAACCACCCCAAAATTTAAAATTTTAATTTTCTTACTTTGTTTTCATTAAGTATGAGTGGTACCAATGCTTTTATTACAGGCTTTGGAAAGAAAATTCCAGTTTCATAGCCTGTAACACGAGACTCTCAATCAGTGTTTGCCAACTAGACTGCTAAAAAATAGGCAGACATCTGGAACCAAAACTCCCATCAAATATTATAAAATGATTGCAACAGTCCAACCCAAAAGTATACGCTTTAACTTCAGAATTGTAACTGCCCTACCCTTTCTCATTTTGCCATTCTCCACTGCTCAGAAATACATTCATGCCTACTGCCAAGCTTTCATTTCTATAAAACTACATCTTGTCCTAAAATACATAATCTTCAAACTCTTACTCAAAACTTCCTTTCATGGAATCTCTTATATTCTAAATAACAGGTTCTATTCTACTCGCTCTATCCCTCCCAAGTTTTCTAAAACTTGTAAATCTAGTATGTCCCACCTCTGGTAGGAAAGAAAGCGTACAGCAGGAGCAAGCAGAAGCCTGAAAATTCACTTGAAGGAGTCTCAACTTTATTTTTAATTGAGCTCATTTAAGCTAAAATGTAACAAATATTAAAAAACATAAAATAATATACAACGTGTTATTCAGTAGTGAACATTAGTAGTATTAAAAGTATTTTATTACAAGCTGTTAATTATATGTGTGTGTGTGTGTATATATATATATATATAGCAAATATATATATATATAATATATAGCAAATAGGAGTGAAGATATCCATAGGCAGAACAGAAGGCCCCTACATAGAAAGATATGTGGGAGGCCACTGTGGAGGTTAAGACATTCCAGACAGGCTCTTTCTAGCACAGGCTCTTTCTAGCTGTGTGATTTTTCACAAATCACTTGATTACTCTAAAATGCAGTTTCCTCATCAAAAATTTCCACCTCCTAATGTGACTTTAAGAATTAAATGAGTTAGTACCCCCATGCTCAAAGTAGCATTATCCAAACCAGCAACAGTATACAAGGAACACAAGTGTCCACTGACAGATAAAAGGATAAGCAAAATGTGGTATATATATTAAATGGAATGTTATTCTGCCCAAGAAAAGGAGAAAATTTCTGAAATATGCTATAATACAAATGAACCTTGAGGACATTATGCTAAGTGAAATAAGCCAGTCACAAAAAGATAACTACTGATTCTACCTCTTTGAGATACCTAGATTAATTTTAAAAAAAAATCAGAAAGATCAAAACTAAAATGGGTGGATACCAGGGGAATGGAAAATTATCATTTAATGGGTATAGACTTTTAGTTCTACAAGATGAAAAGAGTTCTGGACATGAGTGGCAGAGATGTGTACAAACATTATGAATGTATTTAACACCAGTGAACTATATACTAAATAATAAAGTGGTAAATTTTACATTATGTGTATTTTACCACCATAAAAAAATTTTTTGAAATGAGTTAATACATGAAGGATAAAGAACTGTATGTAGCTGTTACATGGTAATAAAACTTAAGTTACTGCTACTACATTATGTCCAAGACACACAGTAAGTACCTAATTAAGGCAGGATATAATTATTAATACAACAACTATTACTTTACACAATCCAAACAAGAGTTGAAGTCACTGATAAACAAAGACTGGATAAGAGAGGAAGGATTCATTTCCTGTAGGCAGGAAAGAAGAGGACATCTCTTCTGAATAAAGAGAAAAAAGATAAGGGAACCAGAAATTTTGAACTGGTAGAAAAATAACCCTTGGTAACTTCCTGTGAAAATTATTCACAGCCCTCAAACTCAAGCTTTTAAGCATACTTACACAAAGGGAGACAACGGCTACAGTAAACAGCTCTTTTTAATTTTTCCATGAAGAGTTATAACCCAAGAAAATTTTGTAAAATCAGAAGCTAAACTACCTGAGTAAGCAATAACTCAAAAAGCTCAAATAAAAGAGCCTGTCAGGTGCATGTCTCAATCTGCCTAGGAAACTGTTAACACTAAGATGATAAAAATAAACCTGAGCCTAAAATATGCCAATGTATCAAAACAGCTTCTTAAGATTTACTAACAAAAATGGTATAGATAAGTAAACACATGGTAACTCCAAAGCTATTGTACATAATGGAAAACTATCAGATTTTTGTCCTAGTCTAGCACATCAAATAAAAATTAGCAAAAGGATAATTTAAACCAAATTATACTTGAGGGAACTCCCTGGCAATTACGGTTTAGGACTCCACACTTTCACTGCCAAGAGAATGGGTTCAACCTCTGGTGGGGAACTAAAGATCCTACAAGTTGAACTGTGTGTCCAAATTAAAATATATATGGATACAGATATATACATGTATATTATATGTGTATAATATACACAGGCTATATAATATACCAGGCTTCCCTGGTGGCTCAGTGGTAAAGAATCCACCTGCCAGTGCAGGAGATGCAGGAGACAAGTTTAATCCGAGTCAGGAAGATGCCCCAGAGAAGGAAATGGCAACCTACTCCATTCTTCTTGCCTGGAGAACCCCCATGGACAGAGGAGCCTGGCAGGCGACAGTCCATGGGATCACAGAGTCAGAGTCAATTTAGCAATGAGCATGCCCACACATATATATGTATATATCTATATTATATATGCTGCTGCTGCTGCTAAGTCACTTCAGTCGTGTCCGAATCTGTGCAACCCCACAGACAGCAGCCCACCAGGCTCCTGTGTCCCTGGGATTCTCCAGGCAAGAACATTGGAGTGGGTTGCCATTTCCTTCTCCAATGCATTCATGCATGCTGTTGCTTCAGTCGTATCCAACTCTGTGTGACCCTATGGACAGCAGCCCTCCAGGCTCTACTGTCCACAGAATTCTCCAGGCAAGAATATTGGAGTAGGTTGCCATTTCCTTCTTCATATATATGTATATACAGCTATAATTTTTAGAAACATGCAAAAGAACTTCCACTAAAATGCATGTTCAAAAGTTATATTCAGTAGATTTTTCCTCTCTTAGTCACAGAAATATTCTTGTTTGTCTGCTGACTAGGGTAAAAAGAGCAGGGAGGATTCAAAAGAGAAGAGAAAGAAATAATTAAGCAAGATCACAAGTTAGTTCCAATTATAATCTTCTAGTTTTCACATTTTACGTTAAGGAACTTCTTTTTTTTTTTTTTGGATTTGACCCCCATGGACTGTGGCCAGCCAGGCTTCTCTGTCCATGCAATTCTTTAGGCAAGAATATTACAGTGGGTTGCCGTTTCCTTCTCTAGGGGATCTTCCTGCCCCAGGGATCTAACCTGAGTCTCCTGCAGCTCCTGCATTATAAGCGGATTCTTTACCACTGAGCCACCAGGGAAGCCCCTACCTTAAGCAACTTTTGAAACTCACAGTTGCTTAGACTAGCTGAACGAATACCAATATAACCTACTTTCAGTAAAAGTTTTCACAAAAGACCACAAAAAGGTTCACCTAACAGTCCTTGAATTATAACTGAAAGTGGGAAATAAAGTGTTGCTACAGGGTCTCCCTGTGCCTTCTGCCAAAACCCTTGAGGAGTCTTGGCAGCACTGACTCCCTGGCTTCTCTTCCTTCAGTCACAGAAGTAAGTTGGCTGCTTCTCCTTCAACAGCAACTATTCTTCAAGTGTTTGCTTCCCTGCCTTATGTATCTCTATACAGTGCTCTCTGTCCATACCAAACATATTTCAAAAAATAGATCTTTTAAGTATCTCAAAGGCCACTGGGCTAAACAACTGATGGAGCAATCCCAGGTGACCTTAAACTTCAAGAAGATTGAGATAAGGGAACGCCCACCTTACAACTTCTTAAGAATAACTTAAGAAGAAGTAGGAGTTGGTATAATAGTCAAAATTTAAATCACAGACTCATGGTTCAGCAATCATTAAAATTCTGACATGTTTAAAAATGTAAACTAAGGATTTAAGAGGTCACCAGTATAATAATTTTCTTTCTGTAGCCTAAACACCTTACTGCCTGATGGCCAGAACCGGTCGCGCTCAGGCAGGCTGCCTCCACCTCGTGACATCCTTTGTGCTACTCCCCTTGCCCATGTGACTCACTTTTCACTAGTCATCCTCCTCCTAAGAACTCCTACATTCTAGAATCTATGTCACGTCATTTATAGGCAATTATATTTCATATTGTTCTCTCATGTATTCCCATTTTTAACATCGCAATTAGATTTTCAACCATTTAAGGGCATGAACCACATCTTAAATTTTCAGTTTTTAAATAGGTTCAAATTTCTAAAATAGAATTTTACCATGACAATGGAATTCCTCTTCAGAAAGTCAGTTTGGTTTATTTTAATGAATCTATTAATTTGGCAGAATGTGCAACTATTAACACTTACCAAGCCCTTCCTAAGTGTTAAACATTATTCTAAGTGCTTTAGATGAAATTACTTAATCCCATAACATCTAGGAGGTAATTATTATTGCTATCTCAATTTTTCAGATGGGCAAGTTGGAAGACAGAGGGGTTATATAACTTTCCTAGGGTCACATGACTAATAAGCATGGAAACTTCAGGATCTGAACTCAGGTAGTCTATAGTTTCCAACCAGTCCATTCTAAAGGAGATCAGCCCTGGATGTTCTCTGGAAGGAATGCTAAAGCTGAAACTCCAGTACTTTGGCCACCTCATGCGAAGAGTTGACTCATTGGAAAAGACTCTGATGCTGGGAGGGATTGGGGCCAGGAGGAGAAGGGGACAACAGAGGATGAGATGGCTAGATGGCACCACTGACTCGACGGACCTGAGTTTGCGTGAACTCCGGGAGTTGGTGATGGACAGGGAGGCTGGCGTGCTGCAATTCATGGGGTCGCAAAGAGTCAGACACAACTGAACAACTGAACTGAGTCTAGTTTCAATGCCCAAGCTATACTATACTATACTATACTGCTTCTCAAAAATAAACCTGTTTTTACAAGTTAATACATTAATACATAAACATTCTTGTTTTTAGAATTTTATTACATTAGTATCTTTATAAGTCCTTGATTTTATTGACTATGCAGAATAGTCAATCTCTCTTATTTGAAAACTTTGGATGTATTTTATTATAGATGTCATTTCAGTATTTTGAATTTTAAAAAATATTTAGACAAATTAATCCTAAAATGTATTTTTAAAAATTGTTCTTGTTGTTATTTAGTTGCTAGGTCATCTCTGACTTTTTTCCGACCCCATAGCCTGTAGCCTACCCAGGCTCCTCTGTCCATGGGATTTTCCAGGCAAACATACTGGACTGGGTTGACACTTCCTTCTCCAGAGGATATTCCCAACCCAGGGACTGAACCCAGGTCTCTTGCATTGCAGGCAGATTCTTTACCATTAAAAAAAAAAAATAGGTAAAACTAATTTCCCTCTCAAAACTTTATTGCCATTGAAACTGACCACACACTGTGATAAATAATGTGGTGGTTTCAAGTACACATTCAGAACAGCTACCATTTAAAACTTGCCAAAAATTAAAAATTTTCTATAAAACAAGCAATATCTTTTTTGTGTTATTTATACTAGAATAATGAATCTTTTTCATAACTATTTTAGCGAAAGGGAAAAAAAAGACCTAACCTATAAGAAACTTGAAATAATTTTACTTTTAACACAGACATTATACTTTATTGTACATATTTTACTTTAAAAATCCCATTGTTTTAAATGTTTAATAGATGAATAGCACCACTAAGATTATTTTTAAGAAAAATAAATAAAAACACATGTAGAAGACGCATAACATGTTGATGTGCCATTTTATTTACACTGCTTCATGCACATATAAGGAGAAGGCAATGGCACCCCACTCCAGTACTCTTGCCTGGAAAATCCCATGGGCAGAGGAGCCTGGAAGGCTGCAATCCATGGGGTCGCTAAGAGTCGGACACAACTGAGCAACTTCATGTTCACTTTTCACTTTCCACTTTCATGCTTTGGAGAAGGAAATGGCAACTCACTCCAGTGTTCTTGCCTGGAAAACCCCAGGGACGGGGGAGCCTGGTGGGCTGCCATCTATGGGGTCCCACAGAGTCGGACACGACTGAAGTGACTTAGCAACAGCAGCAGCATGCACATATAAAAATATAAGTATATAAAATTATATCTAAATGCACCAAATGTTTTAAATGACTTTTAATTTCCTCATCTATTATTAATAGCAGACCCTTCACTTGTGGCTCAGATGAGAAAGAGTCTGCCTGCAATGTGGGAGACCCGGGTTCAATCCTTGTGTCAGGAAGATCCCCTAGAAAAGGGAATGGCAACCCACTCCAGCTTTCTTGCCTGGAAAACTCCATGGACAAAGGAGCCTGGTGAGCTACAGTTCATGCGATTGCAAAGAGTTGGACATAACTGAGTAATGATCACTTTCACTATTATAACAGTACAAAATGTTTAAAGGACCACACTAGTATATATGAAGTGAAACTGCTCAGTCGTGTCCGACTCTTTGTGACCCCATGGACTGTAACCTACCAGGATCCTCTGTCCACAGAATTCTCCAGGCAAGCATACTGGAGTGGGTTGCCATTTCCTTTTCCAGGGGATCTTCCTAACCCAGGGATCGAACCCAAGTCTCCTGCATTGCAGGCAGATGCTTTACCCTCTGAGCCACCAGGGGACCACACTATTAGAAATCAACTTGTTTCCACTGGTCTTTGTTTATGTTCACATAAAAGTACCAGGAAAAATTTTGGATGCAACAATAGCTAAATATTGTAGCTAAACACTGAGACTACAAAAATAAATATATTATGGACTCCCTGTACTAAGGCAACTACCAAGGCCAGACCAATACTGTATTTTGTACTTCTAGATAGTAGGTTACACTTATACATTTATACATTTGTACATTATATGTTACATCAGGTTAATGTAACATGTAAGAGACTTAAAGGGCATTTTAAATAATTCACAGATGGACAATTTAGTTCTTTGCCCATGCAAAAATATTTTCAAGATTAAATTTCCTAAAGTCTGAGACGTTAAGAAATAAAACGTGTCCAAAAAAGCTTCAGTTCAGTTGCTCAGTCGTGTCCAACTCTTTGCGACCTCATGAATCGCAGCACACCAGGTCTCCCTGTCCATCACCAACTCCCGGAGTTCACTCAGACTCATGCCCATCAAGTCAGTGATGCCATCCAGCCATCTCATCCTCGGTCATCCCCTTCTCCTCCTGCCCCTAATCCCTCCCAGCGTCACAGTCTTTTCCAATGAATCAACTCTTCGCATGAGGTGGCCAAAGTACTGGAGCTTCAGCTTTAGCATCATTCCCTCCAAAGAAATTCCAGGGCTGATCTCCTTCAGGATGGACTGGTTGGGTCTCCTTGCAGTCCAAGGGACTCTCAAGAGTCTTCTCCAACACCACAGTTCAAAAGCATCGATTCTTTGGCCCTCAGCATTCTTCACAGTCCAACTCTCACATTCATACATGACCAGTGGAAAAACCATAGCCTTGACTAGACGGACCTTAGTCGGCAAAGTAATATCTCTGCTTTTGAATATGCTATCTAGGTTGGTCATAACTTTTCTTCCAAACAGTAAGCGTCTTTTGATTTTGTGGCTGCAGTCACCATCTGCAGTGATTTTGGAGCCCAGAAAAATAAAGTCTGACACTGTTTCTACTGTTTCCCCATCTATTTCCCATGAAGTGATGGGACTGGATGCCATGATCTTCGTTTTCTGAATGTTGATTTCTAAGCCAACTTTTTCACTCTCTTACCTGCCAGCAAAAACAGCAGCAACCAGCAGAGCTGGGCTGAAAGCCAGGAACATACTGTACAAAGATGGGCTGCATATAAAATCCTCAAACCAGATCTCACAATTTAAAAAAAAGCTATCAGAACTACTCATTTTCAGTTTCTTTGCCTAGTTCACAGATACCAGTGCCTCGAGAGAACTAGATTACCATTAACATGCAAAAACTGAGTATAGTTCCTAAAGAAAGTAAAGATACTTTATGATACATGATTTCTAAAAAAGAAAGCATATAGAAATTTCTTTCCCAAAATATAACTAGAGCACATATATCAAAATCACTACTCTTCACATGCTAAGTACAAGTCCAACAACTGTTCTACCCTTTGGAACATTAATTTCACTATCTAAAATAGAAGAGTTACATTCCAACACTGAGTTTTTCTACAGACTCCTTTGCTCCCAACACAAACAACTGATAGTAAAACCCATATGGGATAAAATAGAATCTTCAAATCATCCTTTCACTTTTGGAGATTCCAACATAAAAATATCTGTTTCCTGAACCAAACAAAACACCATCAGGGACTTTAATGTGGCTAAATGGTTTTTACAAAAACAGTTCCAAAATGATACTACAGAGTCATCTACAAATATAATAATTCAAATATTTGAACATGGCAACATTAAGGAACACAGCAACATTATCAAACCTCTATGCTTTCAATACTGCTGTATACGTGATCCCCTAATCCTTACTAAATTCTTAATAATCCCAAACTAGTATTTTTGGATGTATTAGATGCACAATGCATTGGGTACTGCATCACAAAATAAGCCTGTATTAAAGCTGGTCCTCTGCTGCCATCTAGTGTAATCAGAAAATGCCAAAACTAAACCAAAAGTAACTGGGAAAAAAATACTCTGGTGATAAATCTGTATAATAAATCATTAAAATAAACCAATTCAAAATATGGTCCTTAAATCACTAGAGATAATGCTATAAAATATTTAATAATTTACTTTAAAAAATGTGAGTCTCTTACCACAAATATATTCTGGAGGATATAGATAGTTCATTATAATGACAATATCTTAGATTATAAAAAGATTGCTACCTCTATCTTAGATTGCTACCTCTATCTTAAATATCTTGGAATTTCTTGGATCACTTGATCTGGGGGAAGCTGGCTGCCATGTAGTAAGATTTTCAGGCAACTATTTAAGGACACATAGAACTCCATAGTTAGTATGAAGATTACTTTAAACTGAAGACATTTGAGATTCAAGAGATGCTGAAAGAAGCCTTCCCACAAAAACAGAACCTTCTGGAAATGAGTTTTCCATAAATCTCCTCTTTGGAGCATATTCAGTTCCAGAAAGGAGATTGAGAGTGAAATTATCTTAAATCCCCTCTCTGGGGGAGTTTTACAGCCATGAGGAAGATGGAAAAGACCAAATCAGGCTAGCATAACGAAGACTGTCATCAGCTTTCTTATCTCCTGTTGCTATCCTAAAAACAGGTTTTCCTAAAGAAACCCATCTGTTCTTCCCATAGAAGAACTTTACTAACTTTATTTAGCGAGTCACTTATTTTGTGCACTCCCATAGGCATACGAATAAACTTTGTTTTTACTCTTCTTTCCCCAGTTTAATCTAGACTCCCAAACACTAAACACAAGCAGGTGCAAGAAGTTTTTCCTCCCCACCCAGTCTATGGACAGCCCTACAAGGCAAAGGATGGAGGCTCCAGGCCAACAATCAGCAAAGAACTGAGGCTGCTATCAACAAGTAAGCCTGGAAGTGGAGCCTCGAGATGACAGCAATCCTGGCCAACAGCTTCACGGCAACCCCATTTTAGACAGTGGGCTAGAACCACCCAATTAAATCACTCCCTAGAACCATTAGATATTAAATGTTCGTTGTTTCACACTGCTAAATTTGGAGGGTAATCTTGAGGTAATCCGAGGCAACTCACTGGAAAAGACTCTGATGATGGGAAAAATTGAGGGCTGGAGGATAAGATGGTTGGATGGCATCACCAACTCAATGAAATGAGTTTGAGCAAACTCTAAGAGATAGTGAAGGATAGGGAAGCCTGGTGTGCTGCAGTCCATCGCGTTGCAAAGAGTCCAACAGGACTTGGCGACTGAACAACAACAATCTTGAGATAATCTGTCAGGTGGGAACAGACAACTAATGTAACATCAGTGAAGACAATGAAGGAAAGAAGGAAGAATGTCAGCAGATGAACTACTACAATACATTTCTGCTGGACAAGAAACAGATGGAGAAATGCTGAGAAGCACAGTGACCACAAAAGGCGCTGATGGTTTCACGAAATCCAAAAGAAAGATCCAGACCCAGAAATATCAACTGACAAGAGTAACAGTATGAACTGAAAAGAAGAAATTGATTATTTTTAATTATGTAAAACAAATCCCCACAACTCTCAGAAAAGACATACTAGTTATCCATTTCCTTTCTATACTCTAGGAATTTGCGGAGTTCTCTTTATTATGGGATTTCCTCCCTATAGGCGAGGTTGNGCCTGCGCTCAAGTGAGCCGGCTCCGCGGCCGCCTGCGCTCAAGTGAGCCGGCTCCGCGGCCGCCTGCGCTCAAGTGAGCCGGCTCCGCGGCCGCCTGCGCTCAAGTGAGCCGGCTCCGCGGCCGCCTGCGCTCAAGTGAGCCGGCTCCGCGGCCGCCTGCGCTCAAGTAGTTATCCATTTCCTAAGCAATCAATCAATATAACTGGAAAGCCCTTCTTTTAAAAAACTGAACCAAACCTTGAGATAAAGCAACTACCACATGGGTAATGGTGCCCAGAAGCAGACTTCTCCACACAGTAGGACTGAAGATCCTCCAAGCACAACTGCTTATTATGAAGCAAAGCTGTCAATGTGACAAACACAGCCCACTTTCACAAAATTTCTTTCAAGCAGTTTTTCTGCCTCCTTTTCAAATGCAGCCAACGAAGGATCACTGTACATTTCAAGAAAACCAGAAACATGAAGAAGAAAGATGATTTGAAACAGAGTAACTCTATGCCTTCCAGTTAGTATTCCCATAAGAAATTCAAAATGGTATCATGTCCATAAATTAAGAACAGGTTGGCATAGAAAGGTATAAGCAGACAGTAAGAATGCATGTACTCTTGAAATTTAAAAGCATAAATATTGAAATTAGTAATTCATTTGAAGTATAGGAAAAAAAAAATGAGAAAGCCTATCAGAAAGCTGAAAAAAGAGATCAGCAGATGAAAAGTATGACAGAAAAGATTAGAGAACAAAAAGAATCTAGGCAGTATAACAACCAACAGTAGGTCTAAAGGGGGAAAACAGAAGGGGAAAAAGGAGCAAACAGAATAGGAGAGATAAAATTACCCTAAATGGAAGAACTCAGGTTTTCAGATTCAACTGATTACCAGGTGCCAATGAATGGAAAGGAGGGGGGGAGGGTAGTGTAGACCCACATAATTAGTCATCCACTGGTCCACTGAAAAACTTCAGGACGAGAACAAAGAGAAAATTCTAAAAGTTTCCAGGGGCAAACCACGTACATGGCACTAGAATTAGAATGATAACACAACTTTTATCAGTGGCAGAGGTTAACAGAAGTTAAGGTTTTTGTTATTCTGAGGGCAAATCATTTCTAACCTAAACTTTTATACACAGCCAAATTACTAAACTCAGGACCAGAAGAACAGCATTTTCATACACCTAAGCATGCTTATGGGTTATTTCTTATATATAACTTTCTTAGGAAGTGACTGAAGGAGGTACTCCTGCAAAATAAGAGAATATACCTAAATTTAAAAAGAAATGATGGGGAGAGGGAGGGGAAAAAACATGGAATCCAGAAAGCTAGATCCAACCAGGATAAAAGTTGGGAATAGAGCTTTATACACAGGCCAAAAATCACAGAAGGCCATAAAAAAGTCTTTGGTATAACAAAGAATAATTCAAAGAAGAATTAAAATGAGTAAAACTTTGAAAAAACTTTATTATAGGGTAAAGGCAATGATTAGAGTAAAAAAGAACCTATTTAAACTTGACAAAAGGAATATTCTACTTGAAGTGGCAGAGAAGGCATGACTTTGAACTCTGGGCATAGTGGCTATCTTTAGTGGTCAGCTCCATCCTAGCACTTGCTCTCAATGGATCTTGGTTGAGAAGTAAGCAAATGACCCTACCCGATTCCTTTGCCAACTCCCTGGAAGGAGACTGGAAAAAAGGGAAGGGAAAAAAGCCTATTGATTTGTTTCTGCCAGCATCTTAGATGGCACTGAAGGCAGCAGCCACAAGATGACAGCAGGGCTCTTTGGGGTAGAACCCCCGGGGAGTGGCTGCTGGCGAGCAGTGGTGAGTGGTCCCAGCAGCAGCAGCCACACAGGCAGTACCTCTCCTGCTTCTGGGCAGCAAGTGCTAACCAGGCTCCCACCAGAGGCAGTAGCAGCTCACTGAACCTCTCTCACCTTTTGCTTTCTTGTTCTCACAATGTCTTTGTAATCAATTCTATGTAGGAAGTCCCTATGTGTTAGAAATATCAGAGTGATTTCTTTTCACATCATAAAAAAGGAAATATATTCCTTTCCACTAATCTAAACAACAGTTCAGTAAGAAAAAAATTTTAAGTATTTTTTACCATTTAAATCAACCTTGACAGAAAACAAAAAAACAAAAACCTATGTTTAACAAACAGCATGTAAATGTAAACAGAGTTGAAAATATTAAAGTTAGAGCTAATGTAAAGAAACAGATGGAAGACCTGGATCTCTAAAGTTTACATGTTACAAGAGTTAAGAAATACTGGGTCACCCCTAGCAGTCCACTGGTTAAGACTCCACCTTCCAACGCAGAGAGTGTGGTTCAATCCCTGGTTGGGGATTAGGATCCCACATGCCGCTTAGTGTGCCCCAAAATAATCAATTAATTAAAAAATAAAAGAATTAAGAAATACTATATAAGGGTTATTAGAATAAAGGGAAGATTAAATATAGAGGCATGATAAATGAGGAACTATCAATAATAGTTTTATCTATAAGAAACTAGAAGAAAGAACAGACAGGCACAGAGAAATTGGTGAGCCACATTTTCATGACCATATTAGAAACTCACCTAAAGTTAACTAATAAAACATCAACATAAACATGTGACTCACAGATTTGAGGATAATCATAGGATAAATTAAAAGAAACAAAAAAAGAAAGGCTAAAAGTGGTTGCCTTAGACCTTGGGAGATATCACAGGTTCATTTCCAGGCCACCATAATAAGGCAAATATTGCAATAACGGAGTGGGGAGCGGGCAGTGGTTGCCTTTAGGGAGTAAAACTGATAGAAAGAAAGAGGCGATGAAGAAGTGACTTTCATCATAAGCTTTCTAGTATTACTTGATTTATTTAATCTGAAACAAGGCTTACCTTAATAAACAATTTTATTTTAGTCATCTAATAGAAAAATGTTTAATAAAAAAGAAAAATATTTAGGATGCACTAATTATAAGGTATAGACATATTCATTGATTTTGACCTAATTAAGAGGATTTGAAAATCTTTCAAGTTAATAGAAAACTGCAAAATTATTATTCATTACACAAATCAGGGAATTAGTTCCAATACTAGTAAACAAATCTCATGAATCTATCTGTTCTGAGGATAAGAAGCCTTTGTTGGCTATTTTAACTAGTTACTTTCAGATTAAGTAGCTCTGTTCACAATGAGAATAAAGAGTATCATTAGACTTCAAAGTGTAAAATCAAAATGGTATATTTATTTGCACTAATTACCATGAATATTACAGGTCATGCTTTTCAGAACTTCATAGTCATGCACAAATTAAATATGTAAAATACAATATCCTTTTAACTGGTCTTCCATGAGAGAGGGTAAAAAGCCACATTGATTTCTCAAGATTTACCTTGATCTGGAATAAAATTCTAAAGCCACAAAATATGGTTTGGCCAGCACTTACATATCAAAGGGGCTGAAAGGTATGAAAATATTTTGATTTTTATAAAATAATCAGTCCTCATGAGAAGAAAAGATCAAAAGAAATATTCCAAAGACTTTATTTTTTACATTTGTCCCTTGACATGACTAATTACTTGCAATTTTCTTTTATATAAAGCACATCTTCCCTAAAAAAAAATTACAATTCTTTCAAACATTTTTTCACTAATTCTTTGTGAATTTTCTTTTTCAGTCAACCTAGTACTTACCATTTCTATAATAATGAACTAAAGCATGTGAGCAAATAACCAGTTCTTAAAGTATCATGAAATTGTGAAAAAAATAAGTAGGAAAATCCCCTTAACATCTCTTCTGCATACCTCACACTGGTAGCTCTATTGCTGAGATGGGAGTAGGGGACAGATGTCCTACAGTGAGCTTAGTAGCACTAGGCAATACTAAATAACAAGTGTGTCTGTATCTCTTTTGTATTCCACTATCACAGATAAACATCCATCTAGGATATCCATTATTATACTCCTAAAATCAAAATGAGCACTCATATTTCATGTGGAATATCAAGTAACGCTCCTAAGCAGTTCTTCGTTACCTCTTTATTTATCGTGCTTTGTACTATACACAATTTTACTACATCTCTTACTACACCTTAAAGCTGATTCAAGGTCAAGAATTGTATTTTGCTTTCCTACAGTGTCTTATATTGTCTTTGAGATCCTCTAATTCCTAAAGTACATGGTTATCTAGTAAAGCAATAAATATTATTTCTTCAAAGATATAGATTTTGCCATTAAGTGAAAGTGAATGTCGCTCAGTCATGTCCAACTCTTTGAGACCCAATGGACTATACAGTCCATAGAATACTGCAGACCAGAATACTGGAGTGGGTAGCCTTTGCCTTCTCCAGGGTTATCTCCCCAACCCAGAAATCGAACTCAGGTCTCCCACACTGCAGGCGGATTCTTTACCAGCTGAGCCACAAGGGAACCCCATTAAGTGAAAGGGGCAAGGCAATTCCAATTACCATCACAAAGCGATTTGAGGGAAACCAGATAGTTTTCCATAGTTTATAACAGAAGAGTACATATCATATCCATTTATATGGAGGATCAGGTGGTTTTTTAATCACTGTTTACATATATATATATATATATATATATATGTAATATATATGAGGAAATAATGGAAACAGTGAAAGACTTTATTTGGGGGGCTCCAAAATCACTGTAGATGGTGACTGCAGCCAGGAAATTAAAAGACGCTTGCTCCTTGGAAGAAAAGCTATGACCAACCTAGACAGCAAATTGAAAAGAAGAGACATTACTTTGCCAATAAAGGTCCGTCTAATCAAAGCTATAGTTTTTCCAGTAGTCATATATAGGGATGTGAGAGTTGGATTATAAAAAAGGCTTATCACCGAAGAACTGATGCTTTTGAACTGTGGTGTTGGAGAAGACTCTTGAGAGTCCCTTGGACTACAAGGAGATCAAACAGGTCAATCCTAAAGGAAATCAAACCTGAATATTCATTGGAAGGACTGATGCTGAAGCTGAAACTCTAATACTTTGGCCACCTGATGCAAAGAACCAACTCATTTGAAAAGACTCTGATGCTAGGAAAAATTGAAGGCAGAAGAAGGGGACGACAGATGAGATAGTTGGATGGCATCACCAGCCTGATGGACATGAGTCTGGACTTGATGGACATGATGGACACCAGTCAGTCCAGGAGCTGGTGATGGACAGGGAAGCTTGGCGTGCTGCAATCCATGGGGTCACAAAGAGTTGGACACAACTGAGCAACTGATCTGAATGTGTGTGTGTATACATATATATATATATATATATATATCACTTAATAAATATTTTATCACGATCAATATATATTTTCTCCTCATATATTTGACTCCTATAGCATAGCTCTCTTTAAATACATATATATTTAAGAATATTAACAAAAGGGATTTTTATTAATGTTTCAAAGTTTCAATGTTTCAAAGTTTCAGTACATTACCCCTAGAATATGGACAACCTCAAATTTTAACCAGGGACTGCTCTTAGGTTTGCAACACAGGTTTTACCTGTGTATGTTCTGTTTAGCTCTAAGAGTTTTTGAGCCAAATTTGGTAATGAATTCAGTTGATTTTCTATTTTTAAGTAGCATTTCAGAGATAGTATCTCTGTTAATAAGTAGTAACTTTCATATTAATAAGCAGTTTAATTAAAGAAATTAATATTTAAAGGTCCTTTTTATCCTTTAGTAAGTCCTAAAGATGTGACTAGCTGACATCTATTTCAAAAGTTTGCTTTTAAAATATTAGACTGCTTTTGTCCTATACCCACTTTTATTCTTGTACAGAAACTACCTCACAACCTAAGAGAATTTTGAGTGGATTCTGGGAAACTAAATGATGATTACCAAGTGAAAATGACTGCCCAGGGAGTCTTACACTATGGTTAACAATAACATTTATTGAACATCATGTTAACAACCATTTTATATGAATCTCCTTTAGTCAATTAATGGACAAATCCTCAGCTATAACCTTAACTCAATGGCTGGCTAAACATTGCTCTTGGAGAAAGAAATAGCAACCCTCTCCAGTATTCTCGCCTGGAAAATCCCAGGGACGGAGGAACCTGGAGGGCCACAGTCTATAGGATCGCAAAGAGTTGAACAAGACTGAGCAACTACACTTTGAACTTCAAATATTGCTCTGGTTTAGATCACTGATTTTTAAAATGTGCTCATTCAACAGGGCACTAAGGGCAGTGGTTCCTGGACGTGGCTAGAAATCTGAAGCAGCTGGGGTGCTTCTGAAAACCAAATTCGCAAAGCCAACTAAAGCCTACTGAATTTGGATCTCTAGTTTTTTTCTTTTTTTAAAAGAAAAAAAGAAAGAAAAGCTTACTATGATGGAATAGGGGCTTCCCAAGTGGCTCAGTGGTAAAGAATTTGTTTGCCAATGTGGGAGCCACAGGGTTGGGAAGATCCCCTGGAAGAGAGCATGGCAATCCACTCCAGTTTTTTGCCTGGAGAATCCCATGGACAGTGGAGCCTGGTGGACTACGGTGCATGTGGTTGCAAACAGTGAGACATGAGTGAGCGACAGAACACACACGCACACATGATGGTAATACTACCACAATGGTGAAAATGAAAGTGTTAGCCGCTCAGTCTTGTCTGACTCTTTGTGACCCCCATGGACTTTAGGCCATCAGGCTCCTCTGTCCACAGGATTCTCCAGGACAGAATACTGGAGTGGGTTGCCATTCCCTTCTCCAGGGGATCTTCCCAACCCAGGGGTCTCCTGCATTGCAGGCAGATTCTTTATTGTCTGAGCCACCAATGTAACCCAAACATCCAGCAGCATTTGGGACATGGTATCCTAAAAAGTTCCATGGTGACCTTAAGAGGCAACCCAGAATACAACTCCACATGCTGCCCCAAAATGTTCAACAACCAAAGCAGGCCCACTTTTGTCTACTTCAAATAATGGTAAGTAAGATGTGAGCTTAGATAAGGAATAAGAGTAAAATGAGTTCTACTACTTTCTTTTTTTAACCAATTTACTACTAGATATCATCAGCTATAGCTTTAGATCAATAAACAGTGTTTCTGATCAACTTCTAATCACTCCTTGTTTGTCTCCCTTCTCCATGAAGAGAACATAAGAAAGGAACACGGAGTTACAGCTTTTTTGTGTTCCTCCCAGATGCAAAAAAACTGGCCTTGCACTCTGACAGTATTAATAGTGCTAATGAAACTGTTAAAAAACAGGACTGGAGTCTTCAAATAATGAAACCTGGTTTAGGGTTATCATCAGAAATATGGTGCTAAATTTTCATTAAGTTTCAAAATGAGCTAACTATATAATGAAGAAAAACAACATTAAATCATATCTTAGAAGCCCAAATTCTAAAATATAGAACAATGAAGGGGGAAAAAAAGAAAGCTATACAAGACCAGTGCTGTACTGCCAATTTTGCCTCTATCTAGTTACAAGATTAAAGCAAATATTTTATTTTCTGGATTCTACGCCCTCAAATATATACACAGACACACTCACTTCACTTCAGTCACTCAGTCATCTTCCACTCTTTGCAATCCCATGAACCGCAGCACGCCAGGTCTCCCTGTCCATCACCAACTCCCAGAGTCCACCCAAACGCATATCCATTGTGTCGGTGATGCCACCCAACCATCTCATCCTCTGTCATCCCCTTCTCCTCTTTCCTTCAATCTTTCCCAGCATCAGGGTTTTTTCAAATGAGTCAGCTCTCCACATCAGGTGGCCAAAGTTTTGGAGTTTCAATATCAGTTCCTCCAATGAACACCCAGGACTGATCTCCTTTAGAAGGGACTGGTTGGATCTCCTTGCAGTCCAAGGGACTCTCAAGAGTCTTCTCCAACACCACAGTTCAAAAGCGTCAATTCTTCGGTGCTCAGCTTTCTTTATAGCCCAACTCTCACAACCATACATGACTGCTGGAAAAACCATAGCCTTGACTAGACGGACTTTTGTTGACAAAGTAATGTCTCTGCTTTTTAATATGCTGTCTAGGTTGGCCATCGGAGAAGACAACGGCATCCCACTCCAGTACTCTTGTCTGGAAAATCCCATGGACAGAGGAGCCTGGTAGGCTGCAGTCCATGGGGTCACTAAGAGTCAGACACAACTGAGCGAATTCACTTTCACTTTTCACTTTCACGCATTGGAGAAGGAAATGGCAACCCACTCCAGTGGTCTTGCCTGGAGAATCCCAGGGGCAGCGGAGCCTGGTGGGCTGCCGTCTATGGGGTCGCAAAGAGTCAGACACGACTAAAGTGACTTAGCAGCAGCAGGTTGGTCATAACTTTCCAGATGATCAACACTGAAATCAGACTGATTATATCCTTTGCAGCCAAAGATGAAGAAGCTCTATAAAGTCATCAAAAACAAGACCAGGAGCTGATTGTGGCTCAGATCATGAACTCCTTATTGCCAAATTCAGACTTAAATTGAAGAAAGTTGGTAAAACCACTAGACACATTCAGGTATGACCTAAATCAAATCCCTTACAAAGATACAGTGGAGGTGAGAAATAGATTTAAGGGACTAGATCTGATAGACAGAGTGCCTGATGACTATAAACAGAGGTTCGTGATATTGACAGGAGAGTGGGAGCAAGACCATCCCCAAGAAAAAGAAATGCAAAAAAGCAAAATGGCTGTCTGGGGAGGCCTTACAANTGGCTTAAAGCTCAACATTCAGAAAAAAAAGATCATGGCATCCGGTCCCATCACTTCATGGCAAATAGATTGGGAAACAGTGGAAACAGTAGCTGACTTTATTTTTCTGGGCTCCAAAATCACTGTGGATGGTGATTGCAGCCATGAAATTAAAAGACACTTGCTCCTTAGAAGGAAAGTTATCACCACAAACACACTAAGTCTCCCTAGAAGAGTTCACAAATTAAAAATCCTTTCCAGGCATGGCTTTATTTACAAGTGAGTTTCTAAATATTAGATACAATGTTATGGCCCTACTTAATACTTATTAGGAAATAAGACAGGAAGTAAATTCTTATTAAATGCAATATTCACTCAAAGTTGTTATATATCAGAAAAAAAACTACTTATTTCGTGATCAAAAGAAAATTAGGGCTAACCAGAAATTTATCTGCTCTGATATCTTCCATCAAGAGGAACTAAAAACCAGCTAAGTGAACAAATCTAAATTCTAGCGGTGTAACATCACTGAATTGTTAATAATTTGATTTACTCATTCTGTTCCTAAACAGCATAAAACATCATCTGTCTGCAGCTCATTGCAAATTATTCCACAGATATCTAAAACCTCTTTAATATTCCTCTCAGTATATTAAACTTTTCTAGTGTAGCATCTCATTATCCTATCCACACTATTCCTGTCTGAACATCCAGTTCCACTCACTGGAATAAACATCTACTACAAACATTATTAACGAGATAACACATCAAAGGATCCAAGCAAGTTACTAACTTCCTGGGGGTAATTACACTGTTCTGTATAAAAAGTATTAGAGCAGTAACTATGTTCAGAAGCTCCCTGAACATATTATAAATAGTTTACCTACATAACAGCTATTTCTACAAGTTACCAAGTATTTTTCAGGACAAGTATAGCATGACTACATGTCTAGCACTCAATTAAAACAAAGGCATAGGACACTTTTATGAGAAAAAAAAATTACAATTTACATTTCAAATGCATACGTTTAGTAAATTGTTTATATAAAAACTCAAAACCAGAAGCTAAGCAATGCAATACAATGAACTGTGTATTCAATTTTTCTTAAATCAAGAATGCTTGTATATATATGTGTATTACATATACATATATATATACACACACACACATAATACACATACATCAGAAGTATGTGTGAGAATATCAGTAGCTATCTTTTACTGAGTGTCCACTGTATGCTAATTGCTTGGAATCACTTTATTTAATCCTTTTACAACAAATCTATTGGGTAATGGATTGCCATTATCTTATATGAATCCAAACATTTTTCTTAGGGTCTTCTAGTTTTATCCTATCCTATGTGTCATGTTCTTTGAAATCTGCTGCTGCTGCTGCTTTTGGCTAAATGGTTTACATTTTTGTTTGGAAATTAATGTGACAGAGAGTTGTCACATTTAAAATCTCAAAAATTTCACAACCATCACAACCATAACTTTCATGCAAAGACATTGACAGCTTTTCAATGATTAATTGATCCAATAAACATTTACTGAGTGCCCATCACATGCCAGGCACTATTCTAGGCACAGAGGACACAGTGGTTAAAAAGACAAAAGACTCAGTTCTCATAAGGTTTGCTTTCAATTCATTAAAAGACTTTTGTTTATCTATACAAATTATTCCCATAGCATTACATATTTCTTATGGCAAATATACTTTGAGTTATTTTCTTTTACTTCATTATTGGTATTACAATAGTAGTTATAAAAATATTAACAGTAAAATCAAGTTATATCCACTCCATATCTCCATAGGTATCTTCTACGGTCACCACAAAGATAAATGTAGATGAAGACAGCATGATAAGAAAGATATAATTATCATTTTGACATTCAAAAACTGTCATAAAAATCAAATGCAACTTATATAATCTTCAAAATAATCTTTAAAAACTAAAATATAAAAACAGGATCTTAAAGAGATTATTTTCTTTCCCATTTTTACTGCAGCATTATTCCTAATAGGCAAGATATGAAAATAACCTATCCACCAACAGATGAATAAAAATGATGCATGTAAGTATATATATATATGTATATATGTGTATATATATAATGTATATTATACACACACACACACAATGGAATATTATTCAGCCATGAGAAAGAAGAAAACCCTGTCACTTGTGACAACATGTAACTTGAGGACATAGGTTAAGTGGAATAAGGCAGAAAAAGACAAATACTGTAAGGTGTCACTTACATGTGGAATCTAAAAAAGCCAAGCTCACAGAAACCGAAACTGGAATGGTAGTTACCAAGCGATGAGAGGGTGGGAAAAATGAGGAGATACTAATCAAAGGATACAAGCTGCCAGGTATAAGACAAATAAGTTTTGATGATCTAATGCACAACATGCTGATTATCGTTACTATTGTGTTTACATACTTGAAAATTGCTAAGATGATAGATTTTAAATGTTCTAACCATCGAAAAGAAATGGTTATTATGGAAGTGATAGAAGTGTTAGGTAACACCATAGCAGTAACCATTTTGCAATATACATGTACCAAATCAACAATTTGTACACCTTAAACCTGCTTAATGCCATGTCAAATTGTATCTCAACAAACCTGGAAAAAAACTAAAATATACATATATGTATATATGAAAGTGAAAGTGAAGTTGTTCAGTCACGTCCAGCTCTTTGCAACCCCATGGACTGTAGCCTTCCAGGCTTCTCCATCCATGGGATTTTCCAGGCAAGAGTACCTAGAGTGGGTTGCCATTTCCTTCCCCAGGGGATTTTCCCGACTCAGGACTCAAACCCGGGTCTCCTGCATTGCAGGCAGACTCTTTACCTTTTGAACCACAAAGGAAGCCCCTATATGTATGTATATATCACACACATATATATGCGTTCATGCTAAGTTGCTTCAGTTGTGTCCGACTCTTCGTGACCCTATTGACTATAGCCCGCCAATCTCCTCTGTCCATGGGATTCTTCAGACGAGAATACTGGGGAAGGCTGCCACGTCCTCCTCCAGGGGATCTTCCTGACCCAGGAATCTAACCTGTATCTCCTGCATTGCAGGTAGATTCTTTTACTGCTGAGCCACTGGGGAAGCCCATACACATACTACATACAACCTAATTATTCTAAAATATTTTCATTATGAAAAAATTAATGACTTCTATATTAATATCTGTTAAAGTAGTTATTTCAACTGGTATAAAATCTGTTGAATGAATAAATACATATATAGCAAAGCCAAATAAAATAGATTACAATCGAGAAAAAGTTAACTGGTATTGATGAAGCACAAAATTTTTATTAATCAATATTTTTAAACTTAGGAATATGAAACGTGACGCTAAGCTCTGCTGTAAGAATAGAACCTTAAGAGTGGATAAAATTACAAAAAGTACTCGTAAAGATTAACAGGAAAAAAAACTATGAAAGGAATAAAATACAGAACGAATCAGGGGACTTGGTAATTTTTAGATTATAAACTCATAATACATCTGTTAATTTTAGAAGTGCCCAACAACCATTAAAGACAAGGTGGTGGGCAGCAGACATACCAAAAGTACAATATTATTAAGAAAAAATACTTTCAGATTTAAATCTGGTATAGATTCATGTCAAACTAACATAAATCTGAAACCAAATATTTAAAAAATGAAAGAGGTAACTGTAGCAGACAACTAAGAATACTAGCAAAACAAAAACTATACAATATATGAAACAGCTTATTTTGCTGTTCATGTCACTCCCAAAAGTACAAACCTTCTCTCACAATAAAGCAATATTCTTTAAGCATTCAGGTTATTTAGTGTAACTTTTCTTTTTCCAAAGTCTAACTTACCGAGTACCATCTGCTTTCCAGCTTACTTTATATGGCTTCTGCTCCAAAAGTTTAATGTTTTGCTTGTCCATGGAAACAGGCTGTGCTCCAGGGAATCCAGACCTTAACGAAGATCACTGTATCACTATTATGGCTGGTATCCATACAAAGCAATACATGCCTTAAACCAATCTCACACGAGTCACACATGTAGCACAATGGTCCCACAATCATGAAATTAACATCAGTTGGAGTAATATCAGCTTTCACAAGAATGCTAACAAAATGTTATCATTTTCTTGACATTTTAAAATGTGAGTTAACAAGATCCTATGAATTATTACTATTGGGCTATAAATATTAACGTACATGATCTAAATAGTAAAGCACATATATTTACAAGTCTTTTACTTCAGGAAGAAGTTTAAGTCTTGCCTTAATTATCTCACATTGCTCTAGGCCCCATACTTCTCCATCATGACACTGCCAACTTGGCATAACTCTGCAGGGTTGGCAAGTTTCTGCTCAAAAGATGCCCAGAAGTGACAAAACAGGAAACACTTAGGTCGAGATTAAGGTACACTGGCAAGGGTTTAACAGAACACTAAAACTGACATCACTTCATCATCGTTTGCAGCTTTCAGTTAAAATTATTTCTAGTTGATTGATCTGTATGTGCCAGTCCAAAAGTTCTTTATATTAGGAATTTTTAACAATAACCCTATTTCATCATGTTCTAACTGTATTAAAGTTTTCTGCCACAGATGGCAAAAACCAACAGGAATGACCACAGACCAAGACCTGAGAGCAACAGATAAGAGCCGTGAACTCTCTCCTGTATACTCTGCTATGAAATGTCTTATGACAAAAAAAAAAAAAAAAAGAAAAAAGAAATGTCTTATGAATATCTTCAAGTCATGGTAAGGGGTAGAGTATATTTAAAGCTGATTCTTCTAGGTTTCTGATGACAGAAAAACTGGAAAGGGTGGCTCATTCAAGTTTCACCTCTTCTTTCTTAATAAAATCATAAGGGCAATCAAAACTCTAATCAGCAACAGTAGAATCAAACCCACAAAACAAATACCAGAGGGCAACAACATTAATTTTCTATTCCTCTAGAGAAGACATGTGAGTCATCTAATTTTGACTCAAAACTCTAGTTATTACACTGTTTATCTTGAGAAAAATCTGATAAACTTTTGCTTGACAAAGAATTCTGTGTAAACACAGAAATTTCATGGAGCAAAGATGCTATGTCACTGTTTGCATTAATGTTAAGTACTGTAGAGTAAGAATAAATTTTATTTAAAACTTTATTTAAAATTTAAAATGCTTATTACCCTTCCCAGCCACAGAATTGATGACACTTCTGCTGTACCTCTCCTAACTTTGGCTGAGTTGTTACTTGAGTTACACCTTTAACAGTTACACCCTCCAAAAAAATAGCACCCTGAAAATAAAAGGAAAAGAAAAATACATTAGAGTTCATATCTATCTACAAAGACTAGACTGAATGATAGATTCATTTATTTTCAGAAATATGAGTAAATATGTGCAACAAATAGTCTGCTACAGGAGGTTCTGTAGACTTCTCTGGGATTGTACACTAGTTCTCCATAATTCAGCATATGATTTTCAATGTACATATACAGCCCAGTATCTACATCATGCTATCAAAGCAACCATGGTCACTACTCAGGAATCATAACAGCAATAATAACTTACCTACCATTTACTCAGTCAGGCAAAGTATCTGGCATTTTACAGTTTCTCTAACCTTTATAGCAATTCTGAAAATCAGACTGCATTACATTTATTTCATAAATGAAAAAATTAGGCATAAAGATTTTATGCAATTTATTCAAATGGTAAAAACAGAATTTGAACCCAGGTCTAAACTATACCATTCACCAATGATTCCCACTGAAGAGGATGGGAAGTTGTATCACTAATGGAGCTTGGATTTTGAAATACACACCTACAATATATACGCTTGTAAACTAGAATAAGACTATAACAGTAGACAAAATGGCTAAGCTATAGTCACTGGATGTATCAACATAAAAACTAAATATTACTCATCACTGATTTTTTTTTTAATACAAAAGCTTTTGGTTTATTGTTTAACAAACATACGCAGGATTCAGTAAAGGTTACTAACTGAATGAGATCTAACACGTACATTCTCCACTGCTTTGACCCACACAACTTCTAAATGATTTCCAGTTAGGATTGAACACTTTGTACTTTTGTTGCTCAGTCGCTCAGTCATGTCCAACTCTTTTGCAACCCCATGGACTACAGCTCGCCAGGTTCCTCTGTCCAGGGGATTTCTCAGGCAAGAATACTGGAGTGG
Source organism: Neotragus moschatus (assembly GCA_006410615.1). Taxonomy (NCBI): domain Eukaryota; kingdom Metazoa; phylum Chordata; class Mammalia; order Artiodactyla; family Bovidae; genus Neotragus; species Neotragus moschatus. The sequence goes on along the minus strand of SJYA01001578.1, from coordinate 2,624,134 downwards.
GTTCCCATTTCCTTCTCCATCATCCCTGAAGTTTTAATCTGAATCCTTTAACTCAGAACTACAGAAAATGTATTATTGTATTTCATAGCAAATATACTTTTAAAATATCACTGAGAAGTGAAACAGATGGAGAATTTATGTATCAAATAAAGAACACTCCTGGAAATTTTAGACACTAAAAAAATAGTCTAGATTCATGTTACAATTACTTTGCAACCCATAAGAGGGCTGGCATCAGTCTTAAGAAAAATCTATAAAACAACTCTAGCTGTTAACATAATTAAGGAATAAAAAATATGGTCTGCAAACTGCAATGATCAATCTTCTGGCAAAGACTTGGCAACCTGAACTATTTGGGAAGGGAAAAGAAGAATGCAGTGTTTAGCACATATACATCTAGAAGAGTCCTGGGTCAATCCAGCAGACACTGATCCTACTTTTTGCTCTAGTTCTGAATCATACTTTATAGTTATTTAAAATGTCATCTACTTTGTTTTTCTTCAAGTGAGGTTCCATGAGCCAAAGGATCAAAGAGTACCATTCCTCTCCTCTTATACCATAACCTCTCTTTATCAGCCAATGAAGTTTCTGTTTTAGAAAATTTTCTCCATTAAATATAATAACTAAACAGAGTATTTTCAAGGAAAACTTAATCAGGTGGTTGTTTTTTCAACATGTTTAGTTACTGAGATACTCAAATAACTTCAATATCCTGATAAAATTATATCTTGTATATATTAATTTAAAAAAGAAAGCATCTTTACTCTGAAAGTATTAATAGCATAGAAGTTTTATGTGAAGAAGGTATCCAGTTTCACTTATGAGCATGTATTTCCTAAGCAAAGGCAAAAAAATCAATGATAATTTCTGAAAAGCAAAGGTCAAATTAGCATAAATTAATCCTAAAAACACAAACACTACATTTGAACAAGCTAAATTTTTTAACTGAACAGAATAAATAAATATTGAGCTTCAGTACAAAGAATTAATCACTCTTGGCTCTCTGTTAACTATCTTCAATCTCAACTAACATAAAAGAAAAATGAAAGTTTTCTAACCATGAACTTGCCAATTAATTATATCCACACATGTCATGCCTGTCAACCACACTGCCAACATTACCCAAAATTCAACTCTCCAGTCACCTTTCCTCTCTGATGGTCTTGTCCTCACTGCTTCTGAGCCCCTTCTTGGTTCATCTTATCATTAATCACCTTTCCAATGTAAACCCTGGAATCTCTTTTTCATAAATAACCTTCCCTGTAAACTTAACCTTTTTCACAAACACCCTGTACCCTGTGTCTTCATTGGAAGCTAGCTCTCCACCAAGAAAATCACTCACTTTTCTCTTAAGTGAAAAATACTCATTCTCACACTGCCCAAGTCCCATTCTGCTGCTGCTGCTAAGTCACTTCAGTCGTGTCCAACTCTGTGCGACCCCATAGACGGAAGCCCACCAGGCTCCCCCGTCCCTGGGATTCTCCAGGCAAGAACACGAGTGGGTTGCCATTTCTTTCTCCAATGCATGAAAGTGAAAAGTGAAAGTGAAGTTGCTCAGTTGTATCCAACTCTTAGCGACCCCATGGACGGCAGCCTACCAGGCTTCTCTGTCCATGGGATTTTCCAGGCAAGAGTACTGGAGTAGGGTGCCATCGCCTTCTCCGATAGGGTAGTGTAAACAATTCTCTTACATCCTCACTGCTCTCCTGGCCTCTTTCTATAGCTCCTCTTCCATTCAGGCTAACTCATTCAGCCATTAGCAGAATCAAGTAGGGCAGATAACCACTGTGGCTGGTTGCATAAAAGCTCTCTTTGTGGATGGGATGCCTTCCCCACCCACAAGGAAATAGGCAGCTGAAATTTACTGAGGAAAAATCACAATCTCAGGGCAAAGGATGAGATTTCCCTACTCTTGTTAAAGACCTACTTCTATCTGCTCATGAACTCCATTTCCTTCAGTCTCCTCAGAAATTGCTCTACCATTTCTTCCGCTATGATTTCAGTTTATTTTCAACTTCATTGATTCCACTAGTTCCTTATCCTCAAGTAATAACTATGCTTGAAGACTTTCCCGAATATGTCTCCATCAAGCAATCACCCTCAGTCTCCCTTTTTGCTCATAATTAAACTGCTCGAATAGTGTGCACCAGTGTGTAGAAGAGTTAACATAACAGGACTGCTTGCCAGGTGGGCCTCTGGATGGCAACTGGGAGATGACTTTCACTGTTCTCAGTCAACTGATAAGACTGGGTCATCATGCCTAAACTACCTGTACAGACAATAAAACTTATGCTGAATAAATGCTTTGCTTCTGGGATTCTGGAATACTGATACATGCTAGGTACATGCTGTCTGCATGACGAACCATAAATAAAAACCTTAGGCACTGAGACTCTAACAAGCTTCCCTAGACAGCCACGTCACACACGCGCTGCTACATTTCCACTGCTGTGGGAAGAGTGAGCTCTGTATGATTCCCTGTGGGAAGGAGAGAGCATAAGGAAGCCTGCATATGGACTCCTCAAAACTCCACTTCTTTTTTCCCCTTTTGATCTGGATAGTCTTAGTACATTGCTGCACTAAATCTTAGCTCTGAGTACAACTAAGTATATATTGAGTTCTAGCAAATTTTCAAAAGCGGGGCAGTACTGTGGACCCTGAACACAACTGTCTCCTTTTTCTCACCTCCCATTAATTTCTTAAGATCACTACTGTGAGCTAGCTCTACTGTACCACAGAAAATAATCCTCAGAAAGACACTTCCTATCCTTACCATATTTGTTCCCTCTGTGACTTTTCGTACTATTAAATCATTCACACAGGTCACTACCTAAAACTCTAAACTATTCCTCATATTTCTTTGTCCTTTTGTGCTACATCCAGGAAAAATTTCTTAGCTGGATCTTCTAGTTTGATAATCTCCTCCAGACTGCTAACTTCAGGCTGCTATCAAACTCACCTCCTGATTTTTCTCTTTATTATTATCATTTCCAAGTTCTCTAACTGGTTCTTCTTCATAATAGCCCGCCGTTATTTTATGGCTTGATGCCCTCTCTTGTCTTCTAAAGAAATGTTCTGTTTGCTGCTTATAAACTATTCCCTCTGGTGCTAGCTAAAAGGAATGAGGTAGTTCTGTCTGTACTAAGAAAAGATATCCAAGTGGAAAAAAAAAAAAAAAAAACAGCTAACATTAAATACATTTATGTNAAGAATATAATGAATTTCGGTGTTGCCCATCTGGTGATGTGAATGTGTAGCGTCTTCTCTTGTGTTGTTGGAAGAGGGGTTTTGCTATGACGAGTGCATTCTCTTGGCAAAACTCTATTAGTCTTTGCCCTGCTTCATTCTGTATTCCAAGGCCAAATTTGCCTGTTATCCCTGGTGTTTCTTGACTTCCTACTTTTGCACTCCAGTCCTCTACAATGAAAAGGGTATCTTTTTGGGGTGTTAGTTCTAAAAGGTCTTGTAGGTCTTCATAGAACTGTTCACCTTCAGCTTCTTTGGCATTACTGGTTGGGGCACAGACTTAAATTAATGTGATATTGAATGGTTTGCCTTGGAAACAAACAGAAATCATTCTGTCATTTTTGAGATTGCATCCAAGTACTGCATTTCGGACTCCTTTGTTAAAATACTCAATTTAGAAATTCTTCCCATCAGTTCTTCCAAGAATTATTGTTGTTTAGTCACTAATTCGTGTCTGACTCTTTGCAACCCTATAGACTGCAGCACACCAGACTTCCCTGTCCTTCACTATTTCCCAGAGTTTGCTCAAACTCATATCCACTGAGTCAGTGATACCATCCAACCATCTCAACCTCTGCTGTCCCCTTCTCCTCCTGCCCTCAATCTTTCCCAGCATCAGAGTCTTTTCCAATGAGTTGTCTCTTTGCATCAGGTGGCCAAAGTATTAGAGCTTCAGCATCAACATCAGCCTTTCCAGTGAATATTCAGAGTTGATTTCCTTTTGGATTGACTATTTGATCTCCTTGAAGTCCAAAGGACTCTCAAGAGTCTTCTCTAGCACCACAGTTCAAAAGCATCAATTCTTCAGCGCTCAGCTTTCTTTATAGTCCGACTCTCACATCCGTACGTGACTAGTGGAAAAACCATAGCTTTGACTATCCAGATCTTTGTCAGCAAAGTGATGTCTCTGCTTTTCAATACACTGTCTAGGTTTGTCATAGCTGTTCTTTCAAAGAGCAAACATCTTTTAATTTCAACACTGCAGTCACCATCCGCAGTGATTTTGGAGCCCAAGAAAATTAAGTCTGTCACTGTTTCCATGGTTTCCCCATCTATTTGCCATGAAATGATGGAACTGGATGCCATGATCTTAATATTTTGAATGTTGACTTTTAAGCCAGCTTTTTCACTCTCTTCTTTCCCTTTCATCAAGAGGCTCTTTAGCTCCTCTTCGTTTTCTGCCATTTGAGTAGTATCTTCTGCATAGATGAGGTTGTTGATATTTCTCCCAGCAATCTTGGTTCCAGCTTGTGATTCATTCAGCCCAGCATTTTGAATGATGTACTTTGCATATAAGTTAAATAAGCAGGATAAGTTAAATACAGTCTTGACGTACTCCTTTCCCAATTTTGAACCAGTCCATTGTTCCATGTCCAGTTCTAACTATTGCTTCTTGACCTGCATACAGGTTTCTCAGCAGGGAGGTAAGGTGGTCTGGTGTTCCCATCCCTTTAAGAATTTTCCACAGTTTGTTGTGATTCACACAGTCAAAGGCTTTAGCCTAGTCGATGAAGCAGAAATAGATTTTTCTGGAATTCCCTTGCTTTTCCTATGATCCGAAGGATGTTGGCAATTTGATCTCTGGTTCCTCTGCCTTTTCCAAATCCAACTTGTACATCTAGCTTGAAAGATTTTGAGCAGCATTATCTTGTTAGCATGTAAAAGTACTATAACTGTACAGTAGTTTGAACATTCTTTGGCATTGCCTTTCTTTGGGATTGGAATGAAAACTGACCTTTTCTAATCCTGTGGCCATTGCCAAGTTTTCCAAATATGCTGACTCACTGAACACAGCACTTTAACAGCATCATCCTTTAGGATTTTAAATGGTTCAGCTGGAATTCCATCACCTCCATTAGTCAGTTCGTAGTAATGCTTCCTAAGGTCCCTCCAAGAGTACAACTGGTCAATTTATCAATTTGAGAGTATTAATGTTTCTGAAATCATGACACCTGATTCCAGACATTAAGTCTTTTTGAATTCTTCAAGTACATTTAGCATTTACCCCTATAATGGCTTATCTCAAATGAAAAGAGCTTTTAATTGTTCAAATAAATGTTCAATATATTGTTCAATGCTATTTTAGGCTGTGAATCTTCTAGCTGTATCCTAAATATATGCATACTTGTTACATATATTCATGTGAATGTATAAATATAAACACATATATATACCATAATACTATGTCATGTAGTCCCATACTACTGTTATTCTATTAGATAAACTGCATACTGTATAATATAAATGATCTGCTTCCATTAGATATGTAAGCTGTTTCCAGGGTTTTTTTTATTACAAAGAAAGATGTGATAAAATTTCTTTCACATAAATCTTTATGTGCATCTATGACTATTTCCTTTAAATAAATTCTTGGATGTGGCCTTGATGAGTCAAAGTATATGAACACTTTTAAGGATCATTAGAAATCACCAAAATGACCCTCCTGAGAGGCTATATCAATTAACACCTTAATTAACAATGTCTCAGTACATCCATTTTATCCAATCCTTGACATTATGATTTTTTTAAGTCTTTGCGAATTGGTTGTGGAAGGTAACAACATATATTTTAATTTGTATTTCTTGTTAACAAGGGAGAATGAAACTTTTTTCATGTTTCTTGGCTATCTGTATTGCATTTTCATTGTTTTCCATATTTTTCTAACGATGAATGTCTCTTTGGCCTGAAGAATTATAGAATCTTTTTATAAGAATATTCATTTCTTTATCTTATCATATATGCCTCAACTATTGCTCTCAACTTGTCAAATGGCATTTTGCTCTGTTTTGGTTATTTTATAACACAGAAATTCTTTTCACTTTTATGTGGTCAATCTAGAAACTAGTGTTACACGTAATTAGAGATTTGGAAACTTGGTTCAGAAACATTACAAACGTGGCTTAAACAGTTATTAGATGTGTGAACAAGGAAAAACTACTTAATTTTTCTGAGACTCAGTTTTCCTATTTGTAAATTAGGGATACAGCCACATGTCACATGGAGTTGTTATAAGGATTACAATCATTCATTCCTTCATTCATTCATTCATTTACAGTTTCCCACCAAGTCTGCCAGGCAAATAAGGTCCCAGTCACTACCATAATATTATCATGAATAGACAATATTTTAATTTTTAATAGCAGTTCTCAATAGACTATTACCTTAATAAACACTTCTTGGTAATTACTTTAAAAAGGAAAAAAAAAAAAAATTCCGTATCAACCCATTTGGAAAAAGAGAATAGAAACCCAATCACAAAGTAAGACATTCAACAGTGGCTAAAGTAAAGCCAAACATACCAATAAGTTCAGGTGGGTTTCTTTCATTAAACCGCTCACACAGACGAATAAATGTCTCAGTATTCTCCGTTGTAGGGCACTCGCCATGTCTAGTAATACAGAAACATTTTGTTTCTAAGTAGAGATGACAAATTTCAGCAAAAGGTTTCAATATTAAAGACTCTTAATACATGACTTACCCTTTACACTGAAGTTTTATATATTTGATTCCTTCTTTTTCTATGTCATTTCTGTCATAGAATCTTGAAGTATTTGTCAGGTCTACCAACAAGCCCATTTTAACCTTAGGCAAAAGGAAAGAAAGATTTCCTAGTAACTGAATCTGTTCCAAAATAAGTTGACTGAATGGCAATATTCTAGGCCAGTTCATTTATCTACACTGAAGGAGATTTTATGTTCACTCTGTCAACATATTAACAATGAATATATCATTTATTCAAGTCTTATTTGAGACATAGAACTTAGGCACTGAATGAAATAAATTAATCCGAAACAAGAATATAAGCAAAACAGATGCCACTTCAACATTACAAAAGCCTACCTAAAAAGCAAATACTGATGTAGTTTTCTACGTCTGTCACTCCACCAATGATTTATTAGAAGTAGCTAGAACAGGGGCAGCATTTATCTGAAATACACCCAACTCAAGCTCCAGAAGCACCCAAGAATTGATGCTTTTGAACTGTGGTGCTGGAGAAGACTCTTGAGAGTCCCTTGGACTACAAGGAGATCCAACCAGTCCATCCTAAAGGAAATCAGTCCTGAGTATTCATTGGAAGGACTGATGCTAAAGCTGAAACTCCAACACTCTGGCCACCTGATGTGAAGAGCTGACTCATTTGAAAAGACCTTGATGCTCGGAAAGATTGAAGGCAGGAGGAGACGGGGACAACAGAGGATGAGATGGTTGGATGGCATCACCAACTCAATGGATATAAGTTTGAGTAAACTTTGGGAGTTGGTGATGGACATGGAGGCCTGGCCTGCTGCGGTCCATGGGGTCACAAAGAGTCAGACATGACTGAGCGACTGAAATGAACAAGCTCCAGACACACATTAACTCAGCATTCCAGCAGCCATCACCAAAGTGAGTACATAGGGGAGTAGTATGTACAGTCAAAATGCCCTTGGGCTTCCCTGGTGGCTCTACTGTAAAGAATCCACCTGCCAATGCAGAGACACCAGTTCAACCCCTGATCTGGACAGTATTGTCAAATAAGTAATAAATTTTCTCAAGTTATACTGTATGGGAAATGTTATTAATACAGATATCCTAGAAATTATATGCAGTTTCTAAAATTCTGGTATGTACTGAATTATGATATTATTCATAATGCTAGTTACTATCTCAAAGTGTTACATATCACAGCAAAGTAACTAAATTACTTTGGACTGTCATCAGATTTTAAGCATGCCATTTTAAGTCTTTTTGTCATTACAGACAGCTCTGGTTTCTCCCTGATGCCTCTGCAAACATACCACCTCTTCAAGATTTACAGAAAGGACTTTTTAAGATTAAATAAAAATTAACTAGATAAACAAATTTTGTTATTAACAGCAAGCTGGTATCAGACTGGAATTTGGTTTTCTCTGTTAAGAGATAAACAAATTTTGTTATTAACAGTAAGCTGGTATCAGACTGGAATTTGGTTTTCTCTGTTAAGAAAACAAAGTTTTCTTGAATGTGGTGTCTGAAAACAGACTATGGGAATTTCTTTGCTTTTAAGTGATTTATATATGTTTTTAAAATATTTTGTTACTTTGGTAAAGTATATTAATATTACTTCACAATGAACTATGAAGATTGTGGCAACCACAGATAAAGTTTGTTTTGATTCTACAAAATGTCAGCTGAACTGAACTGTCAGCCTTTTTCTATCCTGATGTCCTTAGGACCCAGTAAGAGTTTACTTCTAAATCAAGGAATTTAAAATGATTAAACAATAGCTATAAATTAAACAACTGAGGCTATGGGAAATTCAAGATGGCTGCTTGGCTTTTCCCAGCTCCCTGACAAACCTTATTTTTTATTTGATAGGATAAAGCCTTCACTGGCTGCAGGGTTAACGCCCTCACAAAAAAATGTTATGCTTCACTAAATATTAAATTCTAGTTTTGCTAATTGAGATCTACGTTGACCAAGACTCACTCCCAGACTCAGTTCCCAGACAGTTCCTCGCTGATATGTTTTATTGTTAAAAAGTTTAACTGAATTATCCTAAAGCTTATCACAGTAATCTGTCTTTGGATGGAGATCAGACACCTCATGAGCTATAACCAAGGAACATAAAATTCATGTATCTATCAATGAACCATATGCTAATTGGAACTTATGGCAAAAACGACATGAAAAAAGAGTGTCCCTGGGTTTCTGGATTAGGAAATTTCCAGAGGCCAGAAAGAATTATACTAAGAGTAATCAATTTGCTGAATTACATGCAGTATATGAAGCTCTAAAACAAAAAAAGTTGACAGAATGTCATTCTACAGAACATTAACAAAACGAGACTCTTGGTTGGTAGCCAATGGATTAAACACAGCTTTGACTTTGTGGGCACACCAAAAATGTGGCGATGTGGGAGAAAAAGCAACATACAAGTGAGCTCAAAATCAAGGTATTTCCTTTACTATGGATCTCATTCAATATTTTGCAATGTCCAATTTATCAATATATTGAACACAGACACTTACCACAGCTAGTCAAAGGACAATTGGCATGTGGCAAGCTGCCTGGGCAAATATGGCAAATTGATTATACTGATCCATTAATTTGAGATGAAGGATGTCAATATGTGGGTACTGCTACGGACATCTATGGATATTTAGTGGCCACTCCCTTCAAGAAAGCCAATCAGACTAATACTATTAAAACAGAGGAGATAATTAATTTACATTATGGTGTTCCACTTCAAATTCAAAGGGACAATGGATCACATTTTAAAGGTAAGTTAATACAAGAGTTTGCCCAGGAATATAATATACAATGGATCTTTCATATTCCTTATTATCCTCAAGCTCCTGGTTGGACGGAAGAAGTAAATGGTTTGCTTAAACCGCAATTAGTTAAACTTGGAGAGGGCTCTTATAAAAACTGGAGAACTAACTTTAAATACTTCCCTCAGTATTTTAAATAACAGACCTATCAGAGAATCAGAAACTCCTTTGAGGAGAAAAACTACTCCAAATTTAGAGATTCATAAAACAGACTTCTATCCTGAAACAACTGAGTTTGGGGAAATTAGCCCAGGAGCACTAGCTCTTTTCCAAGCTACTCCTGAGACTACCGGATTGGATTTATACTCTTTATCTGAACAGAGACTTACAAAAAGATTGATATGTGCTATTTCAACTGGTACTGGACTCAAAATGCCTCCCAGGCACTTTGGGTTAATTAAGGAATACCCCTATTAAGCATTAAAAGGAATCTGTGTCTATGTAGTAGTTATAGACCCGGACTACCAAGGAGAAATCCAAATAATTTTACAAAATGAAGGAAAGGATGAAAGGATGACCTGTTTATTAATAAACATGACAGAATTACCCAACTTCTGATTTTCCCACGTGTAAGTGGTAAGTACAAAATGAGAAGAACCTCCCACCTTACTAAGAGTTAGAGATGATGGAGGGTTTGGGTACACAAATGAAATACATGCAACTAGAGCTAAAGTCTGGGTGAAGCAACCTAACAGTCCTCCCATATTTGCTGACGTGGTTGCACAAGAGAAGGATAACACCATATTAAGTGATGACCCCCAGACAAGAAGAATCGCAATATGTGCTGTTAACACATATTGCTATGCTCATGAACAGACTATTCTTGGAAGCCTGACTGTAATGTGGATTGTCATTCATACCTCAACCTTCAAGGATATCCTACGATTAAAAGAAAAACATGAAGAAAACTATTGGGGAAGCTTCAGCTAGAGAAACATAAGCCAGACCTGAACTCAGGATAACTTCATGTGCCCAGCAAAAAAGACCTTTTCTTTCTTAACTTTGACTTTCTATGTACAAAAGATTATACACAGCACTGGTAAGGATATAGCTCAAGTCTTAATCATTAACACTAAATGGATGCTTGTAACACTAAAGTCACATGAACTTTATGTATGACAAAGACTTTTAACAGTTGTTTAGTGACTCAGTAATATTTCAGCTGCTGTTGTGTAGTTGCTGAGTCATGTCCAACCCCGTGGACTGTAGCCTCCCAGGCTCTTCTGTCCATGGGATTTCCCAGGCAAGAATACTCAAGTGGGTTGCCATTTCCTTCTCCAGGGGATCTTTCTGATCCAGCAATCTTCCCCACCCAGGGACTGCCTGCATTGGCAGGAGGATTCTTTATCACTAAGCTGCCAGGGAAATTCAACATTTCAGCTACACCAAACTAAATCCTAAACCGACATGTGTGATTGGATTGTTTGTTCTATACAGCTGTTATATTATCTTGCTCAGAAGGATAAGGTCCAACAACTTTTAATGTCTGCTAATGCATATGCTAAAGCATCTCTTGAGGAGGGTGAAGGAGATGGGAAAAGCCGGCTAAAAACTAAATATTAAAAAAACTAAGATCATGGTATCCAGCCCCATTACTACATGGCAAATAGAAAGGGAAAAGGTGGGAGCACTGCTTCTAGATGGAAGTCTTTGCCAAACACAAAGACTTGAATGCCATAATACAGCTTCTCACAAGTTAGAATTAGAACCCATATTGTTTGTCTCTAGGTCCAAAATAAGAAGTGAATGAAAAGTGGGGATGAGCAAGAAAATGTGAATTGTCTAAATATATATGAATACTTTAGCTAAGAAAACCAGTAAACTGTATTATGTGACTTAGCTGCACTGAGTCCATATATATGTTCATATGTAAATGTGTGTCTGTGTGTGTGATATGTCTGTGTGAATAATGTGTGTCTTTTAATGTATCTGCCTATATACACATATAATATACTCATATTATATATACATATTCATTTTTCCTTATAGATTCCCAATCCATGAAATAAGGATAACAGTATCCACCTCATACAGCTGTGAGATTTAAATGAAGCCCTTACTCTGTGCCAAGCACTATTCTATGCTTTACATGCACTAATTGTACTTGTAAATGAGGAAACTGAAACACGAAGAAATTAGGTAACTTGATCACAAAGCTGTAAGTGGCAAACTAGAATTCAAACCCAGACGAACTGGCTTCTTAACCCAAGCTCTTTAAATGCTCTGCCTAGGAATATTTAATGCTCTACAAATGTTAACTATGACTTTTTAAAATGTATATTAATAATGAAGATAAAAATTAAAAGTTTATAAGCTAAAATAAAAGATATAATATGAAGACCCAAACTACACCAAGAACAGAGATAAGTAACAGGTTATCAAAAACTAAGTGGCATGTTTACTATCCTGTAATAGGAAACTCGCATGTAATGGGCATCAGCATTTGCTGAATGTACTGTTGTTCAGTCACTAAGTCATGTCCAACTTTTTGCAACCCCATGAACTGCAGCATGCCAGGCTTCCCTGTCCTTCACCGTCTCTCAGAGCTTGCTCAAACTCACGTCCATTGAGTCCGTGATGCCATCCAACCATCCTATCCTCTGTCACCCTCTTTTCTTCTTGCCCTCAATCTTTCCCAACATCAGGATCTTTTCCAATGAGTCAACTCTTCTCATTAGGTGGCCAAAGTATTGGAGCTTCAGCTTCAGCATTAGTCCTTCCAATGAATATTCAGGATTGATTTTCTTTAGGATTCACTGGTTTGATCTCCCTGCAGTCCAAGGGACTCTCAAGAGTCTTCTCCAACACTACAGTTCAAAAGCATCAATTCTTCGGCGCTCAGTCTTCTTTATGGTCCAACTCTCACTTCCATACATGACTACTGGAAAAACCATAGCTTTAACTATATGAACCTTTGGTGGCAAACTGATGTCTCTGCTTTTTAGTACACTGTCTAAGTTTTTCATAACTATTTTTCCAAGGACCATTCAATAAAAACCACCACTTAAAAGAGTAACAATGGTAGGTGTTATGGGTTGTATTATGCCCCCTAAAAACATATTCAAGCCTTAACTCTCAGTACCTATAAATATAACCTATTTTAAAGAAGGTTATACGGTCTTTGCAAATATAATCAAGACAGGGCATAGAGGAGAATTCCCTGACAATTCAGTGGTTAGGAATCCAAGCTTCCACTGCAGGTTCAATCCCTGGTCATGAAACTAAGATCCTGTAAGTCACATGGTATAGCCAAAAAAAATTAATTAAATGAGATCATACTGGATTAGAATGTCCTTATAAGTGGGAAATTTGGACACTGACACACACAGGGAGGAGGCAGAGACAGCTAAAGGAGCTGCAAGCCTAGGAATACTGAGGCCTGCTGGCCATCACTGGCAGCTAGGAGAAAAGAATGGAAGATACTCCTCCAAGACTCCAGGAAGAGCCAACCTCTCCAACACCTTGCTGTGGAATTTCTAGCCTCCAGAACTGTTAGAGGGTATGTGTCTGCTGTTTGAAGTCACCTAGTTTCTGGCAATTTGTCAAAGTAGCCCTGTTGTTGGTGTGTCAGCCACTCAGTCGTGTCTGACTCTTTGCAATCCCATGTACTGCAGCCCACCAGGTTCCTCTGTCCACGAAATTTTCCAGGCAAGAATACTGGTGTTGCTTGCCATTCCCTTCTCCAGGGGATCTTCCTGACCCAGGGACTGAACCCAGGTCTCCTAAATTGCAGGCAGGTTCTTTACCACCTGAGCCACCAGGGAAGCCCAGAAACTAATATAATCAGTGTGACGTCAGAATAACATAAAAAATTACAACGTTTTGTTTAGAAAAATAGTTTGGCACTTTTCTGTAAAACCAACCACATGCTCAACAATCTTAGTCTTGGGTATTTGTTCCAGAAAAATGAAAACTTAACATTCACATAAATACCTGTACATAAACCTTCACAGGAACCTGATTCACAATACCCCACAACTGGAAACAACTCAAAGTGGCTAAATGGTTACTTAACCATTCAGTGGGAGGAGAATGGTTAACCTCTGGCATAGCTATACAACTGAATACTATTCAGCAATAAATATGAGCACAACTTTCATCAATTCATGCAAAAACCTGGAGGACCTCAGCAGCATTATGCTTAGTGGATAAAAGTGTATCCCAGGGGCTTCCCTGGTGGCTCAGTGGTAAAGAACCCACCTGCCAACACAGGAGACATGGGTTCGATCCCACATGCCACAAGCAACTAAGCCCATGAGCAACAAGTGAGCCTGTGCTCTAGAACCCAGCAACCACAACTGCTGAAGCCCACATGCCTAGAGCCACAGCAAGAGAAGCCACCGCAATGAAAGGCCTACAAACCGCAACAAAGAGAGGCCTCCACTCCCTGCAACTAGAGAAGGCTTGAGTGCAGCAAGAAGACTCAGCACAGCCAAAAATAAATTTAAAACAAATTTTTTTTAAAGTGTATCCTGAAAGGTCACAAACTATTTCATTCCATTTATATAACATTCACAAAATGACAAAACTACAGAGACAGAGAACAAGTTAGCAGGTCGACCTGCACAGAACTTTACACACACAAACACAAATGAATGCACATAAACATTGGTAAAAGACTTTTAGGTCTACAATCCAGTCAATACTGTACCAATGTCAATTTCCTGCTTTTGATATTATACTACAGTCACATAAGATGTCACCATTGGGAAAAACTGAGAGAAGGGTTCATATACTCTATGTACAATTTTTGCTAATTGCTCTGAGCTATTTATTTCAAAATAAAAAGTTTTATTTTACAAAGCCACCTGAAAAACAAAAAAGGGATAAAGTATCTTAAATCAATATCAAAAATGTTTTGCTCCTTACCTTCAGACTCTTCAGATAATTTGAAAGCATACTAGGATGGAATCGATTTTCTTCAGCAACTTGACTGTCATATCTTGGTCCTAACATTGTTTTCAGGGGTAAGAATCTTCCTAAATAATATGAAGATAGGTAATAATTTTCATTAACAAAAATGTTCTGGGTTAAAACTCTATAATTAGCAATTCTCAAAATCACCTTCTTAAAATATTTTTAATGGAATTGTTCATAAAATACTCTCAATCTATACTATACTTTTAAAGGGCACTATATTGGAACTTTTAAGTTCCAATATATATTCAATATATCCAATATATATTCAATATACCCAATATATATTCTAGAATTTGACAATCAGTATAACAGCAAAAGAAATTACCAGTAAATGGAATGTCCAAAAAGATGTCCAGAAAGTTCTAAACCACTATATTACAAAGTTACTGCCTTAAAACCTTTAAAGATATAGTACTAGAAAACTGATAATGAAGTAAATTAAATCAATTCTTTGAAATTGCTATTACGCTTTTTAAATATGAAATTGTAACTTCTGATGCCAAGCAGGGCCCTGTGGGGCTCCTGGGCATGGAGGCCTTTTTGTTCCCCATTCCTTAAAGGCAAGACTCAGAGCCTCCATGATCAAGATGGTGATCAGAGGAGGAGGAGCAAGGAAAACACCTGAGGCAAGATTAAGGGGAGCAGAAAGGCTCATCAAGATCAGGAGACCACCTAGGACCCCGGACACACCCTAATCCTGTCAGCAACCCCACCCTTTTGAAACTTGAAGGAATGAAGACTGTTAAACTACCTTGATAATTACCACATATCCCTGTCTGACTATCTAACCTTTCCCTATTCAGGGAAGGGGGACAGAGTTTTTGAGGCACAGCCTCCTAAGTTCCCCCCTTGCCTGCCAAAATAATAAGGCCACTCTTTCCTTCTCCTCCATAACTCTTGTCTCCATATTTCTGTTTGGCATTGGTGCACAGACAGCCAAGATTTTGGCAACACTTTCTCCATTTTAGAGACCTTATCCTACATCCCAGAAGAATCAGGGTGAAAAGCATACTAACCAAAATCATTCACCAAACAGCTATCAGTGATTCTAATTTCAGCAAAACTAACTTTTTGGCCTTTTTTTCTGAATCACCGTGTAAACACAGGGGAAGTTTCTGCTCCCCTTATAAAATCAACTTTTAAATCATCTATTTTAGCTGATTTATATTATAAAATCACTAAGTATAAACATCTACCTAAAATCATATCTAAGTAAAGTCTTAACATGTGTCCATAGACTTTAGCCAAAACAAATAAAAAGATCATTTTCTATTTTTATTTTCCACAAAGAGTCGGATATGACTTAGCAACTGAACATTTTCTACAAAACCACTCAAGATCAACAGTAACCTCCATTACTCAGTTCTCAAAAACTGATCATTTTTAACTCAGAGGGAGTTCTTGAGTCGCTTTCTTCACAAGGTTTCCAGGACACTACATCCTCCCATTTCTTCCCTCTCTGGCCTCTCCTTCTCAGTCTCCTTTACTAGCTCCTCCTTACCAACCTGGGCCCTGTGTTTTGCCCCAGGGCTCGGTCTTTGTACCTCCTTTCTTTCCACACTCTCTGCCTTGGTGTCTCATTTGGTCTCACAGGTTTAAAAGCCATCAAGGCACTAATGACTCACAAACGTGTAACTCTGTGCCAAATGTCTCCCTTAAATCTAGAATCAAATATCAAATCACTGACCTGACTTACTAGTCTCTGCTGCTGCTGCTAAGTCTAGACGGCAGCCCACCAGGCTGCCCCATCCCTAGGATTCTCCAGGAAAGAACACTGAAGTGGGTTGCCATTTCCTTCTCCAATGGGATGTCTAACAGGTGTCTCAGACTTGGTATCCAAATCTGAGCTCTTAATTTTCAAACTCCTCTTAAGGTCCTCCCGATCATCTCAGCAAATGTAACACCCTTTTTTTTTTTTAACAGTTTAGGGCAAAAGCTGTGGCCTTTACACACTCCACATCCAATCCATCAGCAAATCCTATCAGACCTTTCTTCAGAATACATCCAGAATCTGACCACTTCTACCATCTCACCTAGATTATCATACTACATTTAGTTTATTTACTAGATATTTATTAAATGGCTATTGTGTAACAGGCATTATTCTAGATGCATGGAATATATTAGTGAAAAGAACTAAAAAAAAAAAAAACAGATAAAAAAATCCCTGCCCTCATGAAGCCTAATTTCTACTGAGTAAACCACAAACAAGAAACATAATAAATAATAATAAGGTAAGTTAGAAGTTTCATCCCACTAAACCTCTCTTCTCATTGTCATCTCAGAGATCTCATCCTATTTCCCCTGCATATCCTTAACCTCTGTGCTCCTCCCCTACTGCTCAGCCACACTCTCCTGAGAAAACCCAGACCTAGCTAAACCCAACCACCTGATTTCTTTGGGCCTACCCCTATGCAGTTCGATTCCTAGCGAATATCTCAGATGAGTGACAATATAAATTATAATCACCAGTTTCAAAGGCCATCTTCTGTTTCACATCTTTTTCTCATTTTTAAAATATATTAAGCTCAGGCAGCAGCGGCGGCAGCGGTGGCAGCGGCACACTTAGCACGGCTAAGAGCTACCCCTCGTCCAAGGTCANTAGCGAATATCTCAGATGAGTGACAATATAAATTATAATCACCAGTTTCAAAGGCCATCTTCTGTTTCACATCTTTTTCTCATTTTTAAAATATATTAAGCTCAGGCAGCAGCGGCGGCAGCGGTGGCAGCGGCACACTTAGCACGGCTAAGAGCTACCCCTCGTCCAAGGTCAGGGGCAGCGGCCTAGAGCGCCAGGCTGCGATGGCGCAAGAACGGCCGAGAGGAGCTACCCCACGTCCGAGGACGGGGCGAAAGGCGAGAGGAGCTACCCTGTGTCCAAGGCCAGGGACGGCGGCCAGGAGGAGCTACCCCATGTCTGAGGCCAGGGGCGGCAGGAAGAAGCAACCCCACGCAGGAGGCCAGGGGCCAGGAGGAGCAACCCCACGCCCAAGGAATGGTGGCTGTGCGGGCGCAGGAGGGCCTAGAGGAGACATCGCATGGTGAAGGTCAGGAAGGGTGGCGGGAGGAGATACCCCTCATCCAAGGTAAGGAGCAGCAGCTGTGCTTTGCTGGAGCAGCCATGAAGAGATAACCCACGCACAAGGAAAGAGAAACCCAAGTAAGATGGTAGGTGTNGGACGACAGAGAATGAGATGGCTGGATGGCATTACTGACTCGATGGGCGTGAGTCTGAGTGAACTCCAGGAGTTGGTGATGCACAGGGAGGCCTGGTGTGCTGCAAATTATGCGGTCGCAAAGAGTCAGACACGACTGAGCGACTGAACTGAACTGAAACTCCTCTACCCCCTTTTTCAACTGATGGCTTCATGTTATACATTACTGAAAAGAAAAGGCAAAAAGAAGCAACTTCTTATGTTTAACACATACCAGACACAGTTTTAAAACACTTTACATAGATTTATTAATTCACTCCTAACATCTGATGGACAGGGAGGCCTGGTGTGCTGCAGTCCATGGAGCTGCAAAGAGTCAGACACAACTGAGAGACTGAACTGAAATGAACATAAACTTATATAATGTTATTATCCCCATTTTATAGATGAGAAAATCAAGGCAAAAGAAATTAAATAACTTGATAACTATCCTAACAGAAACCTTTAAAATAAAAACAAAACAACAACAAAAAACAAAAAGCCAACAATGTATCTAGCACACTTTTTTGGGGGTCAGCCTGTGCAACTTGTGGGATCTTAGTTCCCTGACTAGAGATCAAAACCCAGCCCTCGTCAGTCAGAGGAGGACCGCCAGAGAATTCCCTCTATCCAGCAAAGTTCTATTTATTCAAGATAACTCTCACATACTTCCTCTGGGAAGTATTCCCTGAACCCTTTCTTCTTCCCTAACCTCAAACAAAGAATTGGGTTTATCACCTCTAGTATCCTATAATATTCTATAATAGAGTCATTACTGTACTTGTTATAACAAAACTTTGTTTAAAAATGGTTTACTACTTTCAAGAAACTATATGCTCTTTAAGGTGAGGGACTATATCTTAATCATCTCCCAAGTCCCAAAAACCAGCACAAAGTATACACAAATACTTGCTAAGTAAAATGACTTCAAAGTCACCATTATTCTCATAAGAGTATCATATTTATAGTCCCACAGTTAGTTCCCAGGAAGTTCTTTACACATAGTATATATAAACTGTTATGTTGAATAATCTGCCTTTAAGAAAAGCTAGTTTTCTTCAAAGTGTTCACCTAAAATCCATCACTTAGAAAGAGAAAAAAAAGAATTCTTCAGAAATAAAGCCTCAGAAGGAGAAAGGTCCTATATCCAGGAGCTCTCTCACTGGAAGTCTGGTTTAAGTAGAAAAATGAACTTCAGTGGAGAATAGATTACTTTTATAATTAGTATCATCATCTTTCTGATTCAGAAAAATTATGAACTTGTATAGTGCTAATAAGAGTTGGTGATGGACGGGGAAGCCTAGAGTGCTACAGTCCATGGGGTCGCAAAGAGTCAGACACAGCTGACAGAACAAGTCATCCTAATGTCTACAATGAGAAAATTTAGCAGTCATAACATATTTTCCTAAATGTGCAAAATATCAAAGAAATTATACAATAAGCATGAATTCCTTTTCTAATGAGAAAAAAATAAGAGGAAGAAAATAAGAGGTAGAAATTGGGAATATGAATGATTCCTTATTTTTCTCTAAAGCTTGCAATAATATAGCTAGCATTTCTTGTTCTACTACTATAAAACACTGCCAACCCTGCATTATCTAAAATACACAATGTGTCAAGAACACTTCTAGGACACAGAATTTTAAGGTAAATTCAGAGAGATTTATCAAGACTTTTATGTTGTATTTCTTACTTTTTAACAAGGGTCACAAGCCAAAGCACATCTGATTACCAGTAAAGATCCAGTTGGTTGTCAGGAGGCCTGGAGTTCTGTCCAGGGCCCACAGCTGCTCAGATGAGGTGAGTTTAGTGACTCAGGGAGCACAATAATTAAAAGTCTAGCTTTGGGGGGTCAAAATACTTCAATACAATAAAAAGGAAAACTTTTTTATTCCTGACCCTTCATCTCCAGGAGAGGGAAAAAGAAAAGAAAATCACACAACTCTGTTTCTTAGAGTGGTATAAAGCTGTCTGGGGCTTAGCACTTCACCGGCTGCTGTCCACCCCCAGTCAGTACATACATGTGTCCCTTTATCTACCAAGAAGTCAGTATCCTGATATTTGTCATCGCCATGAGCAGACTACATTAAAGTTCTGACTTTTAAGCTGTTTTTCTAATTCCAAATAAAAAATAATTCTCTTTTGACAAGATCTTCTTTATGATTTTGTTTTTCTCACAAATAAATGTAGCAGGAAACTACAGGATAATAAAGCATCCAGGAAACATGCGCCAAGTTAAAAAAGAAGTCAGACATCTAAGTTCAGAGGTTTCTTCATAACTCTATAGGGGGTAAAAATGTTTAAAAAAAAAAAAGGATTCAATACTAAGTTAGAGATAACAAGGGGAAAAAGTCAAAATGTCTGAAAAGTAAGACCTATAAAGAAAAATGTAAAGAACTGTAATCAATTCATCTAAAGAAAGTACAATGACTATCAACTACAAGTGAAAATGCCTATAAAAATGGTTAGAACATAAAATTATTTCATTTTTGTTAAGGAAAAAATTTCCTCACCCTAAGACTTATTTAGATTATCTTTCAGTAAGACTTTTATCCATCATTTCTTTGGTTTTATTGACTGAAGATTTAACATAAAATGTGAAGAAAAGCTGACAAACCAGAAGAATCGAAAACATGAATTAAAAAATGACTATGGAATCTTCCCTTCCAACAATTTAAAATAACTAGGCAGACATACTAAAGATGTGTATATAATTAGTAAGCATGCATAGTTCACCACAAAATCCTTTAATTTTGTTTCAAAATATCTTCTAGGAAAAGCATTAGGTTGAAGTTAGTTAAAATTTAAAACTTTAATTCTTCAAAAGAAACTGTTAAGAGAATGAAAAGGCAAGCCACAAACTGGAGAAAAGACTTGAAAAGCATATGAAGTTCGAATACTTTGGCCATCTGATGCAAGGAGCCAACTCACTGGAAAAGACCCTGATGCTGGGAAAGACTGAAGGCAAGAGGAGAAGGGGTAACAGAGAATGAGAAGGTTGGATGGCATCACCGACTCAGTGAATGTGAGTTTGAGCAAACTCCAGGAGATAGTGAAGGACAGGGAAGCCTGGCATGCTGCAGTTCAAGGGGTTGCTAAGAGTTGGACATGACTTAGCAACTGAACAACAAAAAAGGACTTGTATTTACAACATATAAGGAACAGTAACAACTCACAGATAAAACAACCCAATTTTAAAAATCAGCAAAGGAACTTCCCTAGTGACCCAGTGGCTAAGACTCTGAGTTCCCAATACAGGGGTCCCTGGCCAGGGAACTAGATCCTACATTCTGCAACTAAGAGTTTGCATACCACAGCTAAAGATTCCACATGCCCCATCTTATGATCTCCAGTGCCACACAAAGATCGTAGATCCCAAGGGCTACAACTAAGACCTGGCTGCTGCTGCTGCTGCTGCTAAGTCACTTCAGTCGTGTCTGACTCTGTGTGAACCCATAGACAGCAGCCCACCAGGCTCCCTTGTCCCTGGGATTCTCCAGGCAAGAACACTGGAGTGGGTTGCCATTTCCCTCTCCAATGCATGAAAGTGAAAAGTGAAAGTGAAGTCGCTCAGCCGTTTCTGACCCTCAGCTACCCCATGGACTGCAGCCTTCCAGGCTCCTCCGTCCATGGGATTTTCCAGGCAAGAGTACTGGAGTGGGGTGCCATTGCCTTCTCCAAAGACCCTGCACAGTCAAATAAATATTTTTAAAATCAGCAAAAGATTTGGACATTTTGCAAAAGAAGATATGTGAACTGCCAAGAAGCACATGAAAAGATGCTCAACATCAAACCACAATAAGACAGTACTAAGCCCCTATTGCGGCTCAGTTGGTAAAGAACGGGTAATATTAAAAAGACTGACTAAATCAAGTGTTAGGATATGGAGCAAAGAAGAACCCTCATACTGATAGGCAGGAATGCAAAATGTTAGGACTTTGAAAAGAGTTTGGCAGTTTTTTGAAAGGTTAAACGTACACCTACTGTATAATCTATCCCTCTCCTAAAGATTTACACAGGGGAAAAGAAAACATATGCCCATACAAAGAACTGCACATGAATGTACATAGTAAGTTAGTATGCAACAGCCAAAAACTGAAAACCCAAAGGGCAATCAACGAATGAATGAACAAACAAATCTAATTTAAACTGGTGTAGCTATAACAGACTACTACTTGGCAGTAATAAGGGATGAGTTAATGATACACACAAGCACACATATAAATCTCAAAATAATAATGCTGAGTGAAAGATGCCAGAGATAGTCCCCAAAAGAGAGTGTTTCCATTTATTTTGAAAATTATACAAAATGCAAACTAAATCTATAGTGACAGAGAGTAGATCACTGGTTGCCTGCAGAGGGAGGGATTATCAAGGGCTAGAGGAAACCTGAAGAGGTGATGATTATGTTAACTATCCTGTGTTTCATTCTTGTGTTTCATAGGGGGTGTGCGGGAGTCAAAATTTTTCCAACTGTACACTTTAAATTTAAAGTCTGTTGGGTCAAACTCAAAGATGAAAAAGTCCTCAAAAGTCATTCTTTAAAAAAAAAAAAAAAAAGATTTTAAACAACTAAGCAAAACAAAAACCTCCAGTCTCGGTGTGGNGACTCAATGGACATGAGTTTGAGCAAGCTCCAGGAGTTAGTGAAGGACAGGGAAGCCTGGCGTGCTGTAGTCCATGGGGCTGCAGAGTCAGACACAACTGAGTGACTGAACAACAACAACACCTGGTTCCAAGCTGTAAGTCGCAAAGATAGAACCCATGTCTCTTATGTCTTCTGCATTCGTAAGTGGGTTCTTTATCACTAGCACCACCTGGGAAGCCCTCTCTATGTGGGGCTATGTCCAAATTTCCAGTTCAGCCATTGAATTCCGGCCCACCCTAATCCTGTGTAAACTCATCAAGATTCCATCTGCAAAAACCTGTTTCCAAATAAAGCCACACTCAAAAGTACAAGGTTAAAAAAAGAAAAGAAAAAAAAGTACAAGGTCAGAAATTAAACATATCTTTTGGGACAATTCAATCCATGACACCCACCATGACTTCTGGAGGCACGTCCAAACTTGCAGAAACATAAGCCCTTCCGAATCCCAGGGATTTGGCTGCTCTATGTCTTCCTTTTTCAGAGAACCATTCCGTTTTTCTGAAAAGTCAGAGACTGAGACACAGGTCTTAAAAATCGCCTTCCTTGTCCCTCCCTTTNCATGACTTCTGGAGGCACGTCCAAACTTGCAGAAACATAAGCCCTTCCGAATCCCAGGGATTTGGCTGCTCTATGTCTTCCTTTTTCAGAGAACCATTCCGTTTTTCTGAAAAGTCAGAGACTGAGACACAGGTCTTAAAAATCGCCTTCCTTGTCCCTCCCTTTTTTTGCATACTGCAAGTGGAACCCAGCAATATCCTTCCTGGGACAGACCCCTCCCACCATGTCCTCTGCTTAACTTCCTCTCAGAACATATCATGTGCATTTTCTGAGTTGTTCTACAGATGCGAAAACCCACATCAATGGAACTACCTGGCAGTCTGGTGGTTAGGGCTCCATGCTTCCACTGCAGGGGGCGCACAGATTTGATCCCTGATCAGGGGGCTAAGAGGCTGCAAGCCTCTCAGAGTAGCCAAAAAAATAAAAACCCCACTAAACTAATATAATAACATAGTACATTATGACTAGAGCATGTAGCCCCCTAGACCTACAGGAGCCTGAGGATTGATAATGTTAACCCCTGTAACATCAACATCAGCCAATAACAAAATGATGCTTAAGCAGATCACATACCCTGTGACTCCCCTCCCTCACCTGGCTGCACCAGGTCTTAGTCATGGCATATAGGATCTTCCAGCCGACATGAGGGATCTTTAGTTGCGGGATATTTTTTTTTTTTTTTTTTTTTAGTTGCAGCACGTGAGATCTAGTTTCTTTGGCCAGGGACTGAACAGGGGCCCCCTGCAATGGAAATGGAGAGCCTTAACCACTGGACCCCCAGAGAAGTCCCTCACCTTGCCTTTAAAAATGCCTCCTTGAAATCTGTTGAAGAGTTTGGGCTTTTTTGAGTACTAGCTGCCTTGGACTCCATGTCTGGTGTCCAATAAATGCCTTTCCTTCACCACAACCTGGTGATAGATGAGTTTTACTGTGTGACAGAGTGGACCAAATTTGGTTCAGTAGTACTAGGAGATGCGGGGAATGAGATATCCTGAGCAAAGTCAAAATCACCTTCCATAAATTAATACACTGTAATGGCAACCCACTCCAGTGTTCTTGCCTAGAGAATCCCAGGAACGGGGGAGCCTGGTGGGCTGCTGTCTATGGAGTCGCACAGAGTTGGACACAAATGAAGCAACTGAGCAGCAGCAGCAGCAAATAAACTATACTTCAGTTTTCTAAAATAATTATTCAGTTGTCTAGAGCTTAAAGCCTCATTGTCTATTTATGATTAGTTGTCCTTCATGTTTTTATTTCCTGCTGCTGCTGCTGCTAAGTCATTAAGTCAAATGGCCTCCTTAATTATTTAATTGTAAAACTGTTTAATTAATCTAACAACATCAATTCCCCAACAAAGTCTCAACATGAAATGACTCCAGTTCCTAGGCTGCAAATATATGCCCAACTCTGAACAAGTCACAAACCTGCATACAAGGATACCACATCTATTTTCTACAAATCAACTCAATCCTGATTCTGAATTCCATTCTGTTATTAATAAATAGGTCATGTAGGAGAGGAAAAATAATGTTCCCTCTACTTTTCTTGGCTGAGACCTCCTGTCATAAAAGACAAGAGAGAAACAAACAGAAGATTATTAACATGGACATCTCACATATGGATGTGAGATACCCAGGGAAGCTGAGACAGCCAGCACCGTAAATACTAACATCTTGAGCCAAAGACGAAAGATGCTGGGGGAAATGGAGAGACTGTGGTGACCCAAGGACGAAAGACCAGATAAAACCAAGGAGGATCTTGGAATGCAGGAACAGAAAAACCAGATCGTTCTTCCCTCACCCATGTTGTAACTATTAATGGAACAGTATAACCGGTCTCCCCTCCTACCCCACAGAGAGAAGGTATTTGCCCTACTCTTCCCCCACCCAGTATGTATGCCTCATCCAATCAGCAAATGACCCGCAAGACCCCTATCCCACTCCTTGTACCCTGGATACAAGGGCTAAGGACCCTTGTTCAGCGTCAGTTCTCCTTTGAGCTGGCCTGCTATTCTAACAGTGTTTCCCACTCTAATAAACTTTATTTCCCTCTCATTCTGTCTCATGTCTAGAAATTCTTCTCCAACCTGCACCCGGACCAAAACAGAGGCCAGTTTTGGGAGGTTACCAGGAAAAAAACACAGTAAAAGGTAACGTTTGTTATGGAGATTTAACTCTCTGCCTTAAAAATGTCTCTTTGGCAGGTGGGTTGCTGCTGCTGCTGCTGCTGCTAAGTCGCTTCAGTTGTGTCCGACTCTGTGCAGTCCCATAGACAGCAGCCCACCAGGCTCCCCCATCCTTGGGATTCTCCGGCAGGTGGGTTACTTCAAGCTAAAAACAATGAAGGCCTGAAGGCCTCGGAAAGAAACTTGGACCTTCCCCCTAACTGCCTGAAAAAGAATTTAGATATAAGACCTGTTCCCAAATTCAGCTATCTCTAGAGATATCTGCAAAGACTATGGGTTAGATGTGTAGGGAAAACTCTCTAGAGATCAGGTCCACTCTGAATCCCATTTTTTCTCCATGGCCCGGGCAAGCATTTATTTACCAAATATTTGCTTTCTTTTTTTTTTTTCACCTCCATGTCAATTGTTTTTCTCCCTTCTGACGTCCCAAACCACTACCCCAAACATCTCTTGTCATTACCTGAAGATAGTATTGTTGTTGTTGTTCAGTCCCTAAGTCCTGTCCGACTCTTTGAGACCCCATGGACTGCAGCATGCCAGCCTTCCTTCATCTTCACTATCTCCCAGAGCTTGCTCAAACTCATGTCCATTGAGTCCGTGATGCCATCCAGCCATCTCTTCCTCTGTCATCCCCTTCTCCTCCTGCCCTCTATCTTTTTCAGCATCAGGGTTTTCTCCAATGAGTCAGGTCTTCACATCAGGTGAACAAAATATTGGAGCTTTAGCTTCAGCATCAGTCCTTCTAATGAATATTCAGGGTTGATTTCCTTTAGGATTGCCTGGTTTGATCTTGCAGTCCAAGGGACTGTTTTAAGATAGTATTAAGGTTCATTAGTGGTTTTGGCCATTTTGGTGAGTTACTCAGTTTTCCTGGGTCTCTCCCAGGTAGACGTGTTATGAAACTTTGATTGTCTTCTATTAATCTTCCTCATATCAGGGCTTCCCTAGTGGCTCAGTGGTAAAGAACCTGCCTACCAATGCAGGAGATCCAGGTTTGATCCCTGGGTTGGGAAGATCCCTTGGAGAAGGGAATGGCAACCCACTCCTGTATTCTTGTCTGGGAAATCCCATGGACAGAGGAGCCTGGTGGGCTACAGTCCACGGGGTTGCAAATAAGTCAGACACAACTGAGTGACTAATGCCTTTCACCTTCATGTCAATTTAATTCTTAGATCAAGCAGAAGAACCGAGAAGGGTAGAGGAAAATGTCTTTCTCTCTGACGATGGCTAATGTTTTGAGAAATAAAATTTTAGGGTTTGATGACAGAATGGACATATCACACAAATGAGGTGATGAAATAAAATTATTTTAAAGCAAGACAAGAAAAGTTTAACAAAATTTTCTCTGCCGTTGGAGCCACTCTCCCTCCCTTTAGGGGGCACTGTGCATGTGCGTTCTCTTTAAACTGGGTCCGCTTAGAAGACAGAGGAATGCCCACTCACCAAAACAATAAAAAAAAAAGGTAGTTCCATCCCAACACCAGCAAGTAATCACTTAGGAGATGATACTTTTTTCTTAATCCTGTAAGAGATCAGGATGACCCACTACTCACCTTGTCAGACTATTTAAACTGTCAGAATGTCACTTTGATATAGGACTTTTGTCTCAAAAACTTCTATAATCGTGCCTTCACATCTAAAAAGAGAACCGACCTCAGAGCTTCTTGAAAAACTGTCTCTCGGCTTGCTGCTGCTGCTGCTGAGTCACTTCAGTCGTGTCCAACTCTGTGCGATCCCATAGAGGGCAGCCCACCAGGCTCCCCCGTCCCTGGGATCCTCCAGGCAAGAACACTGGAGTGGGTTGCCATTTCCTTCTCCAGTGCATGAAAGTGAAAGTGAAGTCGCTCAGTCGTGTCTGACCCTCAGCGACCCCATGGACTGCAGCCTACCAGGCTCCTCCATCCATGGGATTTTCCAGGCAAGAGTACTGGAGTGGGATGCCATTGCCTTCTCCACTCTAGACCATTAAGTTTACCTATATAACTGGGAGTATTGTTTTGTAAATCAACATGAGAATCACAAAAAAAATGATAATTTTTGAGAAATGGAGTGCGGTATGTATAACACTAGTTCTACAGTAGATGTATCAAATAGAAAGGAGAAAGGGAATTATGTATTCCTATACTTATGGAGGAAACTAAGAACTCCATGGCTAGCATATTTCTTTAGGAAATACCAGACTAGTAAAAAAAAAAATTTTTTTTAATTGAGGGAACCAGCGTAAGATCCTCTACTTTCAACAGCCTTACAGGAATAATTTAACATAGCAGGCCTTAAGCTATTTATCTTCAGAGAGATCTATTTGCAAGGCTGACCCCTTGACTGGCATCTGGGAATGTAATCTTTGAAAACATTTCTTAAGGGATAAGATTCTAAGTGCTGTGCCAGCCTACTTAGACTACCATGAGATTTGTTTTGAATAACTACTTTCCTTCTGACACAGGGTGCCTATGTAACCAACCCTTAAAAATATCCCAAGTTCTTGAGTCTCAAATGGAGTTCCCTGTGCCAAAGCACTGCATATATGCTGGGTGAGCTTCTGGAAGCTGGAGAGAGGGTGCACTCTGTATGACTCCTCACAGAAAGGAAAGAGTATAGGAAACCTGCACATGGATTCCTCTAGACCCCACCTGGTGTCTTTTTCCATTAATGATCTGGCTGTGTTTCTTTACTAGTCTCTGTAATAAATCTTAGCTCTGAATATGACACTTTTACTAAGTCCTGTGAATTCTTTTAGAGAATTGCAGAATCTCTGGGTGTACTGGGGACTCCCAAAACACTAAATAATGGTACTAACTAAGCAAAAAAAAAAAAAAACACCGAAAACTCTATGATCATCATTTCACAAATGGATATGTTAATAAAATTTTGCTCTTTATTCTGATAGTACAGAAACATAGAAACAGTATCAGATTAAAGGATAGAATTTTAAATGGAATAAATTTAGCATTATAAGAAGTTCATTACCTTATTCTTATTTTTCTGTAGGTTGGTAAAAACCTTATCAAGGACCATTAACAGACACGCCTAGGAATTACTTAACCAGGTAACTTTTGCCTGGATATACCTTTCTCCCAATTTACTTTCTTTAGAAACTGAAAACACTCAGCAGAAATTTTATGTGAACGGGAGTATTTTAAAAAGCTGAAACTTTTGTTAAGACATTAAAGATTTCACTGAAATAATAGTTTATTTTTAACTTATAGTTAAAGAATAAATTAATAACAAATTTAGTTCCAGGATATTTTAAGATCTGTATAGTCTTCTAGTCAGCCAAGTAACAATATGAAAAAAAAAACAAAAAAACTAGCTGAGATAGTGATACTCTGACTTTTAGTTTGTCATTTTACTTAAAAATTATTCATAGAAGATAACATATTTATCTTTCCTCAATGCAATCATCTTAAAATGAATTCTTTCCATAGGTCACAATATTCTTTAAAAAGTTAGCAAATAAAAACCTCAAATTTTATCTATTAATATATCCCTATGTTTTAGTTCTTCAAGAAGTTCTTTCTTTAGTTCTAACAATATGTTTTCCATTACAAAAGATTCAAATTCCATTCACCAGGATAAATAACAACTTTCAAAACTAAAACCACATACCTTTTGCTGTAGTTCTTTTACTGCAGAACCTCTAGCCGTGCACGCCTGTCGAAAGGCTTCATAAGCTTTATTGAGTTGCTCGCCAATGTTTTTATCCATTCCTCTATGTCCTGTTGCATCACTGTAAATGATGGAGTAAATGACAGATAGCTCACCGTCTCTTAGCATATAAACCCTCAGGTTGACTGGAATAAAATCTTCTATTTCTTTCTTACATTGATTACTGACTCATCTTTTTCATCAACAGAAGCATCAAAAATGACCCTAGTTTTTCTTCCCAAATGAGAAAGTTGCCAACTTACCACCTAGCAACAAGAATCCTAAGCCTATTTTTTTTTAATCAATTGGCCTTATTTTTTAGAACTATTTTATGTTTACAGAAAATTGAGCTGAAATACAGAGCTCTCTCCCTCCCAACAGTTTGCTCATTATCGCCCTGCATTAGTATGGTACATTTATAAGAATCCTAAACCTATTATTATGCCAGCAAATTTGGAAAACTCAGCAGTGGCCACAGGACTGGAAAAGGTCAGTTTTCATTCTAATCCCAAAGAAAGGCAATGCCAAAAAATGCTCAAACTACCACACAATTGCACTCATCTCACACGNCCTGGCGGGCTACAGTCCATGGGGTCACAAAGAGTTGGACACGACTGAGCGACTTCACTTTCACTTTTCATGTTAAAAGATAAAACTACTGTAGAATTCCTGGTGATTTCCCTGTATCTGAAAATTGATGCCTATACCATATTTGGCCACTAGATGGAACCAAACACTGGGAAATTCACCCTCACCGTGTTTTGGTGGCCAAGAAAGTAGGTCAGTGAGTCAGGTTCTTTTATTCCACATGTGGGTGCCAATTTCAAAGGATGAATTTGGCCCCGGTTCACCAAATTCATATTAACACAGATCAGCCTAACCATCAAGATGATTAATTAAGAGTAACTAGCAGAGCACCTGTGCCGGGCAGCATTTTCCATATGAAAAATTAAAAGGGGAAAAATAACTGTCTTCTAAACATTACGGTCAAGGAATGAAGATTTTTAGAGATTATAAATAACAATCTGCTTCTGTGTGCAGTAAAAAACTTACCTCTACTGTTTAAATTATGCAGAACACTGTCTGCCTTTCCATCAGAGAATAATAAGCCTTTTCATGTGAACAGTGCCTTGTGCAAAATGTTTGGAGATTTTCTGATTTGAATTAAACCTCACAGTTCTGTGAAGCAGACATTTAATAGATGAGCAGACAGGCTCAGAGAGGTTCACTAACTTGTCCTAAATCTCACAGCCAAAAGCTAGAGAACCAGGCTGTGAAGTGGTGAGCGATGCTGGAACTACCAGCAGAGTCAGAAACCTTTGTTCTTATCCATTCTCTGCCTCCCATGCCTATTAGACCTTGAGGGAGAAAATCACCCTTAAAAATCCCGATGTCTGTTTTTCCATTTGAAAAATGATGAGATGGTCCCTAAGGCAGTGTACCTTAAATTTAAATGTACTCAGTCTCTGGAGATCTTGTTAAAATGCAGATTCTGTACCATAGATATGTACTGGACCTGAGAGTGTGTTTCTAAGCAGCTTCCCCAGTGATAATCACACTGCTTATCGGAGGACTGCATTGTGGAGCCTTCCAGTTAGTTTCAGGCAGCTAATAACTAACATGCTGGCTTCCCAGGCAGCTCTAGTGGTAAAGAGCCTGCCTGCCAACACAGGTAGATATAAGAGAAATGGGTTCGATCCCTGGATTGGGAAGATCCCCTGGAGAAGGGAACGGCAACCCACTCCAATATTCTAGCCTGGAGAATCCCATGCACAGAGGAGCCTGACGGGCTACAGTCCATAGGGCGGCAAAGAGTTGGACACAACTGAAGTGACTAAGCAATGACTAACATCTGCAAGGGATGTGCCAACAGTAAGAAATGAGCAAGCCATGTATCTGCAATAATGCTTGCAGTTTGGTAGCTATTTGAAAGGAACTCTATTGCCTGGTATTGATCTATATTTACGTGTCTAGATTAGATGGAACTTAGCAGATTCTACTGAAGAATGCAACTGTTCTTCCAGTTATCAGCCACAATTTCCTTATCATTTTTGTTCTGTATTGTTGATTGATAGCATACGTAGCATCTCAGATGGAGTCACCCCAGATTTCCTACATGACGTCTGATATGAAGCCTGTGTTTTATATCTTTGCAATGCAAAACCATAATCTCTACTTAATTACATGTTGGGACACAGGTACGCATCCTATTTCCTAAATAAATAAGCTCAAGATTTTATACTCTCTCCATCCTGGAACATGCTTTAATCTCCAAGTGCTAGCGAGTTAGTAAACCATAGCATGTGCTTGAGACCCATTTGTCTGAGAGATTTTGCGTTTGTTCTATGCAGTGCTTTACAATTTATAAAAGCATTTGATCCTACAAAAATGTGGTGAACTACCATTTTCCCTATTGTGGAGGAAGAGACAAAGTCTCCAGAAAGATTGTGAGGGGCAGGAATACAGCCAGGGTCTCCTGACTAAACCCCAAGCGCCTTCCACTGCAAGACACAGCTCTTCTACTCTGCCCCATGCTCAATGTCCATGTGAATCGGTGAGCAAGGAGTGAGTTGATGCTGTAGGTGAAAGAAAAGGAAATAAGGAGGTGGGGTAAACTTGGCATCACAGTGTTAGAAGAAACTAGGAAATAAGAGTAGAACGTTGAAGCAGGTTGATGGCTAGGAAAAATCTGAAGTTTCTGGTGACCTATTTAAAAACTCCAGGCTTGATTTCTACAGACCCACAACTTCAAAGGTCAGTGACTTTTTCTAGAGTGAATGTCTGAAATCAGGCCCAGCAAGAGTCCACTGAAGCCTAATTCATTCATCCTATTCCAACGTCTACTGAATGCTGACTGCATGTGAGAAAATTTAGGAGATGCAAAGATGAAGACACATTCTTGGGCCATAAAAAGTTTCTTATTTAATGTGTCTGTTAGTCGCTCAGTCGTATCCAACTCTACGTGACCCTATGGACTGCAACCCACCAGGCTCCTCTGTCCATGGAACTCACCAGGCAAGAATACTGGAGTTGGTTGCCATCTCCTTCTCCAGAGGATCTTCCCAACCCAGGGACTGAACCCAAGTCTCTCGCACTGCAGGTGGATTCTTTACCATCTGAGCCGTCAGGGAAGCCCAGTAGAGGAGGCTAATTATTTCAATTACTCTTGGACTGATTCATTTCAAAATATGATGCTGCACCTTGCTACATGGCAGACACTATCCCAGGTGGAGAACAATGGCAATGAATAAGACAAAGGCCTTGATGTTTTATTTTTCCATCTGAAAAATGATGAGATGGTCCTTAAGGCGGTTGCACCTTCCATTTAAATGCACTCAGTTCCTGGAGATCTTGTTAAAAGGCAGTTTCTGATTTAACTGGCCTAGGATGGGCCTGAGCGTCTGCATTTCTAACCAGTTCCCCTGGTGACATCACGCTGCTGATTGAAGAACCACACTATGAAGTCTTCCCTGACCTCAAAGACTTCACTTGGCCGGTATTGTTGTTGTTACTGTTGCTGTTCAATCGCTCTGTCATGGCAGACTCTTTGTGACCCCATGGACTGCAGCACACCAGGCCTCCCTCTCCTTTACTATCTCCCAGAGTTTCCTCAGACCCATGTCCATGNAGAACCACACTATGAAGTCTTCCCTGACCTCAAAGACTTCACTTGGCCGGTATTGTTGTTGTTACTGTTGCTGTTCAATCGCTCTGTCATGGCAGACTCTTTGTGACCCCATGGACTGCAGCACACCAGGCCTCCCTCTCCTTTACTATCTCCCAGAGTTTCCTCAGACCCATGTCCATGGAGTCGGTGATGCCATCCAACCATCTCATCCTCTGTCGTCCCCTTCTCCTCCCACCTTCAATCTTTCCCAGCATAAGGGTCTTTCCAAATGAATCAGCTCTTAGCATTAGGTGGCCAAAGTTTAGGAGCTTCAGCATCAGTCCTTCCAGTGAATATTCAGGGTTGATTTCCTGTAGGATTGACTGGTTTGATCTGCTGTTTAAGGGCCTCTCAAGAATTTTCTCCTGCACCACAGTTAGATGCATCAATTCTTCAGCACTCTGCCTTCTTTATGGTCCAACTCCCACATCCATATAGGATACTAAAAAAATCAGTATGATAAGTGCCACAATGCAGGGTAACAAGGTCCCAAGTTTCCATAGAATCATAGAGAAGGGCATCTATTCCAATCTTGAAGAGTCAGGAGATGCTTTCGAAAGAGACATTTAAGCTGAGCCAAGCTGGAGTAGAGAAGAAGACATATGTACACAGTCCTAGAAGCAATGCTATAAGATAGATATTTAATAATAGCCATCTCTCTAGGAGTAGGTGAGAAGGCCCGAATTTGCGGATTTTGCCAATTTCCTTGATATAAATACTCCCACCATGGCTGACTTGAGGCAACAGGACATCACTGAACACATGATTGGGAGAAGATACGCAGCAACTCACAAGTGACTAAAAGTCCCCTTCAGAGCATCATTGCCTAGAGGTCGTATGATGCTTCTAGGGAATTTTTAGCAGTCCTGTGGGGCAGGAACTCACTGTGGGGGGGTGGGGGCAGCAGGCAAGGGAGAGGAGTGCAGGCAAAAATGGGAGAGAAGGCTGGAAAGGACCACATGCCATTTTAAACAGTTTGGACTTCATCCAAAGGTAAGTATGGAGCCACTGAACAGTTTTAAAAGGGAATGACCTTGGTGAGAATGATGCCTGTAGAGTGATGGAGCCTGACCACAGTATTCTGGATGTGAATAAGAAGAGATGGAACAGTCTGGGGAGCGGAGGCAGTGAGTCCAGACAGTATGTATACTTTCCTGCTAAGCAAACCAACCAAGGATGAAGGCAAAACTGTTGGGTAACTTGCAGCCCCAAATCCCTGATTCAGAGATTTTTTTTTAACATGAAAGAAAAAATGATTACCTTTAAATGAATATGACAGGGAATTCCCTGGCAGTACAGTAGTTAGAACTCCATGCTTTCACCACTGGGTTAAATCCCTAGTTGGGGAACTAAGATTCCACAAGCCATTTGCTTGCTGAACTGAGATTCAACAAATAAATGAATACTGTAAAGAGCCAGTAAAGAGAAGAGGGGACCGCTGATGGAGGAAGGTCTCTGAGAGCAGGTAAGGATGGGACCCCACGTTCAGATGACCTAGTACAGGGTAGAGTAGTATAAGGACCATGAGATTAAGGACATGTAATTAATGCTAAAAAACAATCCAAAGTAGTGCTCAGAGGACTAGCCTCTTATCCATTCTTCTCAATGCTGCCTCACCAGCACCAGGAACATGGTGAATGCTAGTTGCTCAGCCATGCCTGACTCTTTGCAACTGCATGGACTGCCACGTAGGCAGGCTCCTCTGTCCACGGAATTCTCCAGGCAAGAGTACTGGAGTGGGTTGCCATTTCCTTCTCCAGGGGGAACATGGTGGATGCTCGGTCGGTGATTATTTGCCAAGTGAATTAATGCTTGAGCAGCTAAGAGGAACTGCTCATGAGACCCACACTTTGTGCCAGGTCTGTGAAAATGATGGTAATGTATATGCTCTTGAATTCTTACAACTGCTCTGAGAGGTGGACGATTCTTCCCACTTTACAGATGAGGAAAGAAAGGTGTAGAGAGATACAGACATGAAGGTGTTCAGGATACGCCACCCCAAAATATATTGCTTTGGTATGATGGTCATTTTGAGCTGAAGGAATTTGAGAAACAGTTCCTCTCTGAAAGGTTCTCCAATCTTCCCTTTTCTACCTAAAAAAAGAACAAAGTTTCCCAGGAGGAAGTTGCCCTCACTGTACCGGGAAGAGAACATCCTTTTCCCCAGAGATGGGGAGTCGATACTGAAAGGTACAATCAGTCTGTACAAACATACTAAAATAACCCTTCTCTCCCACGAATTTCCCTCATGGGTCTCCTAGTCACTTCCCCACAACACTCTGCCCCAGCCCAGCCCCTTTTTTTGGTCATTTCTTCAAAAGTTATTGTTTCTTTCACTAAAAGCTACTGTTTCTTTCACTAAAAGCTACAAATGCTTCTTGCTTTGATCACTTCTTTGGGTTGTCCTTCTCTTGTAAAATTTGATTGAAACGTGTGCACTTTTCCCTGCTATTATGTCTTACGTCAGTTTGATTCTGAGGCCCAGTTGTAGCCTCTCAGAGAACGGAGAATTTTTTCCTCCCCTACAGAAACTTGCCCATAACCACACAGCTAATGAATGGCAGATGTGTGATTTAATCCAGGTCAATCTGATTCAAATTCCTGCTTTTTAACAATGACAATGATTTTAAACGTCTGGCTTTTACACATCCTGTCACGTTGTCGTTTTACCGTATTCGCAAAGTACTAATGCCTGAACTCACCCCAGACCAACTGAACCAGAATCCCTGGATGTGAGACCTAGGTATCGTTATTTTCTAAAAATTTCTTCAGGTAATTCCAATGTGCAGAGAGAGTTGGAACCTACCTCATTAACTCATTTCCTAGTTTGAGGCTACAGATCTTTCCTAGCTGCCATTTTATTTTGAAGGAAAATGTTTGCAAATACACCAAACAAAACATTTCACTTTATTTTCATCGAGTCAGTAAAGTACCAGGCCTACAGTAAGCATCCTGTAACTGGACAATGTTCTCTAAAGCACTAATTTAATACCTTAAGAGAGAAGTAGTAAATATTTGAAGTAAAAATTGAAAATACTTTAGAAAGAAGAGAGAAATGTGTGCTACCTTACATCAATAGAATAAGTATAAATAAGCTAATTACAGAGAGACAGAAGTTAGCACTTAAGCATGGAGCGTGTGGCACCATAAATTCCGGCTCGACGCTCACTAATGTGTGAACTTCAACAAGGTAACCTCTCTGTGCACTATCTCCCCCTCCTATACAACGGAGTTGCTGATAGTGCCTACTTCCTGGGATTGTTAAGATAAATGAAATGAGTTAATATGTGTAACCACGTGGAGCACGGAAGCATTTTGTGTCAGTCAGGGTTGTAATTGCCTATCTTTTCCTCCCAGAGTAAGAAAATTTTTGTCTGTTTTCTTCCCAGCTATATTGTCTGTCCTTAGAACAGAGCTTGCTATCATGTGGCCTTCCATCAATGCTTATTATTGTTATTTTTAAAATAGGATAATTATGTAAAATAACTGTCCAGCCTGTGTGTGAATGCCACTCAAAAATATTCACTGAATCTAAAGCTAAAACTACAAAATTTTCTCATAAACATGTTATGACATCATACTTTTGAGGAACTTGGTAAACCACTCTAAAATAAAGAAACTAATAGCACCATTTAAAAAATATGATTAGATAGGCCTTAAATTTTACATGTTATCATCCAAATAATATTGACTGTAGGTTATAATTAAAATATGCAAAAATAAAAAGATTCAATATTAAGACTATAGAAGCACAATGACTTTATCCTTTTTCTTAGCTTTGTTGTTACATCATCATTTTATAGGCTACCTGTTTTTCCCTACTGATGTTAACTTCTCAACAATTGAGAAGGAGAAAGAAAAGATAGGAAATATTCCAACAACTGAACTGCACTGAATAGTTTAATGTTGCCCTTTTAATGTTTGGAAATTTTTCATGAAACAGCTCTGGCCACTGCATGACTTGTGAAACAAGTAATTTAGGAAGCTAGTGCTTTGTGAGCAATTCATAGCCCTTAAGGAAGTTGGAGCAATGAAATGTACACTGTGCCTATGAGTCATCCCTCAGATACTGGCATTTTTTTCAACAAGCCTCTGTAATGAGAAAAACTATAATCATTTCACACAAGCTTCTGAGGCCTGTTATCACTTTGTAGATTGAGTAACCCTTGGAGACAAGGCAATCTACTGGCCTGACAGCGTGGAAACAGCTTCCAGACCAATCAACTCCCTGGAAACTGTTCTTGGACCAATCAACCACCTAGAAACAGTACCTGCACCAATCACTGTTTTCTAAGGACTATTTCTCCTAAAACCTGCCACTGCTGCTTTGCAAACCAAAGAAATAAACTGTACCTAAATTATTTCTCTGCTGACCTCATGCGTCCTGGCCCCTTTGATGGCCTATTTAACAGGCACCTGGAACTCTGCGCCCTTCAGTGGGATTTGTTCTGTACCGAATAATTTGTTTAGCCATGTCATATCCTTTGTGGAATAAGGTAAGGAATAAATACATTTAAGAATATATCATGTTGTACATTGTAGTGGTTTTGATATTATTTTATGTGGGTTTTTTTTGTTGTTGTTATTCAAACTAGGTGGTTGTCAACCTTGCCTGCATCTTCAAATCAGCTAAGGAGTTTTTAAAATCCTGATGCTCAGACCTCCCCCTACATCAGTTAAATCAGAATTTCTGTATCAATATTTGTTAAAGTTTTGCAGATGATTCTCGTGTGCGTCTTAAATGGAAAACAACTGCTTGACTGGAGCTTAGCTAGATTAGAAGTCCTCCAAAGGCAAGACGATTTCTTGTGTTTTGCTTTATTTCACCCCATGCAGCCTAGTACGGTTTTTCTACCCAAACTAGGAAACTGGTTGATAGTAAAAACACAAGGAGTTACAGACAGATTTCTGGGGTTTAGATCAAAATTATGTGCTCCTCTGAGCACTGGAAGAAGTTTATGAGCTTGTTCTTCTGGGCTCAGATCTGTTTGAGGTCCAATTCTGTCACCACCCAACTCTCTGTCCTAAAGTAAGTTAATCATAAAATGAGGAAATAAAAGTATCTATTTGAAAAGGTGTCATAAGGGTTATATTTGATGTAAGGAAAGCACTTAGCCTGACCTTTGGTACATGCTCCAGAAATATCAAACTAAGAATAAAAACAAAATGATTCCGATGACCCACTTGCAAGAGTAATCCTTCCTAAAAGATGATGTGTGCCATTCATGGGGAAGTTGAGAAAGTAACTGCAGGAACAGTGTTCTAAATGTATCTGCAGGCCTGTTATTTAACTAAACAGAAATGTAATTTGATCAACCCTCCTGTCATCTGAACATTTCAGGTGACGTTATAGTAATGGAAGTGTCATTGCCTATACAGACTATAAAAAGAGAAAACACTATAGACAGAGAAGAAAAGAAAGAAAAAAAGAGGGAGAGTTTATGGTGCATGTCTAGCACTGTATGGGAGAAAGAACATACCTTCCATGGTGAAAGTATTTTTGACCCCAGCCCTGGGAGACTTTCCTGGATTATTAAAATAAAATAAATGTGCAGTTACTCCAGCTACAACTTGATTCTCTAGATCAATGGGCCCTTTCGGAGGAATTCCCTGAAGAGTATCAGGCCTTATTTAATTACACAGCCTGATGGATGTGAGTGTGAGAATCATAGAGAAGCCCCATCTTTTGTCCTCAAGAGACCCCTCTTAAAGTGTAGGAGGGAAAAGTTTTCAAAACGTAATCCCATTTACATGCTTCCCAGGTGGTGCTAGTGGTAAAGAATGCGCCTACCAATGCCGCAGGCTTAAGAGACATGAGTTCCATCCCTGGGTTGAGAAGATTCCTGGAGGAGGGCATGACAGCCCACTCCAGTATTCTTGCCTGGAGAATCTCATGGACAGAGGAGCCTGGTGGGTTGCAGTTCATAGGGTTGCAAAGAGTCAAACACAACCGAAGCGACTTAGCACTCCACAGTCACATTTACATTCCAGCTTGTTAGGGCAGGATTTTCTCCTTTTGATTAACCTCTGTTAGTCACAATAATAATGCCACTTCCCATGTACATGAAGGATGTGATTCTTCCAGTATCTAAAAGAAGTCTTTAGCTATTGGCTTATGAGATTTCATTTTTGCAGATATAGCCCCTGCCCCTCCATCCAGCTAGGAGTTTCACAAATATATATCACTGGTTATGAGTGAAATTGGAAATTTCTCCTACTACTATGAATATATAGGGAGGGATTAAACTTGCTGTAAAAACAGAAGGCCATTTTTATTATATCAGCCAGAAGGTAAAGCATTCTTTAATGAATTAGAAACTATTTTCTAACTATGCCCTTGTGTCCTCAATGTTATTGCAGCCCCTTAGCAAGTTTTTCATAATAAATAATACTCCTGTGGCTTGAGAAAGCTAATATAGCAGTACAGGTGCATAATTTATTTCCCAAGACATGGATAACGCAGGCTCAAAATTGTAATTTGTCACACATATATACTACGAATGTGATTATATACTACGAATGTGATTATATACAATGACAGCTTTTTTCATACATTATCTAGTTCTTCCAGTCACATGTGTTATTAACATGATTGTCATTTTTCCCAGTGGATTCCCTTGACACCTTTTTTGAAAACCAATCAACTGTAAAAATGTCAGTCTACTTCTGGATTCTATTCTGTTCCATTGATCTATTTACACCAACATCACTCTGTCTCGATGACTGTAACTTTTTAGTAATTCTTGAAATCAGGAAATTCTGACAACTTGACAAGTTTGACAAAGTTCTCAAACTTTGTCCTTTTTAAAGCTCATTTTCTCTGTCCTTTGACACTTCACAAAAAATTTACAAATCAGCTTGTAAATTTCTTTTTAAATGACTCTGCCATGATTCTGATTTGATGGTTTTTACTCTAGATCAGTTTATGAATGATTGACATCATGATAATATGAAGGCTTCTAATCATGAGCAGTTTCCAATTTTTACTCTATTTAGATTTTAATTTCTCTCTATAATATTTGTATTTTTCAGTGTAGATGTCTTGCACATTTTTTGTTAAATTTCTTCATTCTTAAGTATTTTGTTGTGCTGCTTTCATAAATAGTATTTCTTTTTAAATTTCACATATGACCCAGTAGCATAAAATATATCTTGGTGAATGTCTGACATGCACTTGTAAAGAATGTGTACTCTGCAATTTTTGGATAGTCTAAATATGTCAGTTAGATCAAGCTGGTAAGAATGCTGTCCAAACTTTTGTATCCTCACTGATATTTTTGTCTATTTATTCTATCACATCCTGAAAGAGAAGTATTAAAACCTCCAAGTATGACTGCAGATCGATTTCTGTCTTGTCAAT
Organism: Neotragus moschatus; assembly: GCA_006410615.1. Classification (NCBI taxonomy): domain Eukaryota; kingdom Metazoa; phylum Chordata; class Mammalia; order Artiodactyla; family Bovidae; genus Neotragus; species Neotragus moschatus. Next base: position 2,584,415 of record SJYA01001578.1, on the reverse strand, counting down.
TTTTGCTTTCGTATACTTTGATGCTCTGCTATTAAGTGATCACACCATTTGAACTATTATGTTTTCTTGATTGATTGACCTTTTTTTGTTACAATATCATTCTTGGTTCCTGAAAATACTCTTTGTCTTTGAATTTACTTCGTCTGACATGTGGAAATACAGAAATACTAGCTTTCTGATGCCTAGTGTTTGCATGCTATAGAGAAATAGCTTAAAAATTAAAGAAGGTTAAAAAAAAATCTATGTATGTCTCTGTATTTAAGTGTATCTCTTATAAACAGAATATAGTTGGGCCTCGCTTTTTATCCAGGCTGACAATCTTTATCCTTTAATTGAAAAGTTCAGTTCTTCAAATTTGATATATTTATGTTATAGGTGGGGCTTCCTGGGTGGCAGTACTGGTAAAGAACCCATCTTCCAATGCATGAGACATAAGAGACATGGGTTTGATCCCTGGGTTGGGAAGATCCTCTGGAGGAGGGCATGGCAACTCACTCCAGTATTCTTGCCTGGAGAATGCCATGGACAGAGAAGCCTGGTGGGCTCCAGTCCGTAGGGTCGCAAAGAGCCAGACATGACTGAAGCATCTGAGCACATATGCATCCACATGTTATAGGCAGATTTCAGTCTCCTATTTTGCTATTTGTTTTTAATTTGGTCTTCTTTTGGGTTGAGGTTTTTTATATGTGTGTGTGTGTTATTGTTGTTTATTTTTGTTTACTAGCTTATCCCCTCTATTGGCTTTTTAGCTTCTTTTTTTTTTGGCCACATAGCTTGCATGATCTTAGCTCCCCAACCAGGGATCAAACCTGCACCTTTGAAAGTGAAAGTATCAAGTCCTAACTACTGGTCTGCCCAGGAATTCCCCTTTAGGTAATATTTTTAAAGTGATTACTGCTGCTACTGCTGCTGCTAAGTCACTTCTGCCATGTCCGACTCTGTGTGACCCCAGAGACGGCAGCCCACCAGGCTCCCCTGTCCCTGGGATTCTCCAGGCAAGAGCACTGGAGTAGGTTGCCATTTCCTTCTCCAATGCATGAAAGTGAAAAGTGAAAGTGAAGTCACTCAGTCCGAGTCTTCGCGACCCCATGAACCGCAGCCTACCAGGCTCCTCCGTCCATGGGATTTGCCAGGCAAGAGTACTGGAGTGGGTTGCCATTGCCTTCTCCATAATGTATCAAAATCTACCTTGAATTGATATTATACCACTTCGTATATACTATATAAGCCTTATAACAGTATATGATTTTTGGTAAAAGTTGTACCTTTTTTGAAACTTCAAATTTTCATGTACATGTTTATCAACACCCATCAAATGGAATACTTAAGATGTTTGTATATAAAGAACCATGAACAAATATTAAACTCTAGATAATGGTATGCATACTGAAGTGTCCAGGGATGAACTTGACTGAAGTCTCAAACCGCTTTAATATTCATCAAAAAATAAGGTGGATTGATGGATGGTGAGAGGAATAGCTAGATGGATAGATATGTGACAAAGTAAAGCTAGCAAATATAGGCGATTCTTTCCATTCTTCTCCTTGTTTGAAAACTTTTATAATAATATGTTGGATTAAAAAGCCAATCTTCTAATATGGCATAAAAATTAAATTTTAACCTATTTTACAACAACAATTAATTACATAATGAAACCTTAAAGGCAAAAGAATTATGCACATAAAGTATTCTGGTGATGGCCTTCCACACTAGCCCAGTGATTCCTTTACCTTGGTTTTATTTTTTAATGAAAATTTTTAAAATTGTATTTATTATTATTATTATTTGACCACACCTATGGCTTGCAGGATCTTAGTTCCCTGACCAGGAATCGAACCCTGGCCCACGGCAGTGAAAGCACTGAGTCCTAACCACTGGACAGCCAGAGAAGTCCCTCCTTGACCTATTAATTCCTGACCTAGCCTGAGTCCTAAATTCACCACACTGTTGCAAGGCTACAGAAGATTCATACTTGCCTACCCTGCTGTCTCACATACATCCCTCTTTTCACCCTGCGCACCAAACACAGGAAACTTTCAGCTCCCAGAATGCCCTGGGGTTGATCTTGCCGAGGCCTCAAAGCCTCCACTCTGTTTCCTTGCCTGGAATGCTGCCCACCCCTCCAACCCTCTCCTTGTTTTGGAAACGCCATGCTCACCGTTTGGATTTCAACACAAATGTCATTTCTGTTGAAATGAAGCAGAAGCAATCCTTCCTCTCCCAAAGTAGGTGGGGTTCCTGTTCTGGAGGAACTAAGGGAAAGCACCTCCCAGGGCCGGAATTTCTCTGAAGTCCTCACAGAATCACTGAGTTTCCTTCTCAAAGAAGGCAGGCTGTGACCTTTGTAAGTTGTCCTTAGGCAAGGCATTCCCCTTCCTCATTATGTAGGAGTGTGTGTAACACCTAAAAATTCCCCATTAAAAGCCTGTTTGGGTTTAAAAACCATGCTTGCTTTTCACGTTATATCATCAGGAGAGACACATTGCCCCTCCCCCGTGTCCTAAATGAGGGGAGAGAGGTGTAATGGGGTACTACCCTGGACCCTTGGGAAGCAATACAGGGTCAGAACACTAGCAGCACACACACACACGCCCACACGCACACACAGCAGTCAGGCAGTAACTCCTCTGCAGCCTGTCAGCTGAACCCAGTCTCTCCAGTCTGCCCAGCTGCCAACGCTCCCCTGCAAAGCCTTCTGCACATGTGCAGAGCTCCACCTTCAGCCAGAGATCCAAAGCAGTGCCTTTATAACAACAGTAACAAACTGGAGTCACCAGGAACCGAGAACCAGTGAAAACCGTGGCTTGCTTTCTACTGTCGGGGGCCCTGAGTTGCCTGGACATAGAACAACAGACTGGTTCCGAATAGGAAAAGGAGTACGTCAAGGCTGTATATTGTCACCCTGCTTATTTANGATTGGGGGCAGGAGGAGAAGGGGACGACCGAGGATGAGATGGCTGGATGGCATCACTGACTGGATGGACGTGAGTCTGAGTGAACTCAAGGAGTTGGTGATGGACAGGGAGGTCTGGCGTGCTGCAATTCATAGGGTCGCAAAGAGTCAGACACGACTGAGCGACTGAATTGAACTGAACTGAGTTGCCTGTCTTGTTAGAAAGACAGAGCCAGACTTGATTCTGAAAAGAGAAGGGAAGCAGCTCCAAATTTAACAAAGCCCAGAGCAGCCTTCAGCTCCATAGCTCCCTGTGGTTCTCTCTGTAAAACCAACCCCATCCTTCCTTCCATGTTCCTCTTTGCATCAGCATCTAAGCTCCACGAAGGCAGAACCATCATCTGTCTTGCTCCCTGTGGTATACCTCAGCAGGTAGTGCAGAATAAGACTTTCATAAATGCTAGGTGAAAAAAAAAAAAAAAAAAACAAGGAATCCCTGTCTCCTTTCTTCATTATAGTACCATTCTGTATCTTAATCATGGGCTTCCCGGATAGCTCAGCTGGTAAAGAATCTGCCTGCAGTGCAGGTGTGAACTGAGTGAAGTCACTCAGTCATTGCGACCCCGTGGACTGTAGCCCACCAGGCTCCTCCATCCATGGGATTCTCCAGGCAAGAATACTGGAGTGGGTTGCCATCCCAGTTCAATTCCTGGGTTGGGAAGATCCTCTGGAGAAGTGATAGGCCACCCACTCCAGCATTCTCAGGCTTCCCTGGTGACTCAGATGGTCAAGAATCTGCCTGCAATGCAGGAGACCTGGGTTCCATCCCTGGGTTGAGAAGATCTCCTGGAGGAGGGCATGGCAAACCACTCCAGTATTCTTGCCTGGAGAATGCCATGGACAGAAGAGCCTAGTGGACTACAGTGGCAAAGTAATGCTCAAAATTCTCCAAGCCAGGCTTCAACAGTACGTGAACTGAGAAATTCCAGATGTTCAAGCTGGATTTAGAAAAGGCAAAGGAACCAGAGATCAAATTGCCAACATCTGTTGGATTATAGAAAAAACAAGAGAGTTCCAAAAAGACACCTACTTCTGCCTTAATGACTACGCCAAAGCCTTGACTGTGTGGATCACAACAAACTGTGTAAAATTCTTCAAGAGATGGGAATACCAGACCATCTTACCTGCCTCCTGAGAAATCTGTATGTAGGTCAAGAAAGAACAGGTACAACCGGACATGGAACCATAATGGACTGGTTCTAAACTGGGAAAGGAGTATGTCAAGGCTGTATATTGTCACCTTGTTTATTATATGCAGAGTACATCATGTGAAATGCAAGGCTAGATGAAACGCAAGCTGGAATCAAGATTGCCAGGAGAAATATCAGTAACCTCAGATGTACAGATGACACCACACTTATGGCAGAAAGTGAAGAGGAACTAAAAAGCCTCTTGATGAAAATAAAGGAGAGTGAAAAATCTGACTTAAAATTCAACATTCAAAAAATGAAGATCATGGCACCTGGCCCCATTACTTTATGGCAAATAGATGCGGAAACAATGGAAACAGTGAGAGACTATTTTCTTGGGCTCCAAAATCACTGCAGACAGTGACTGCAGCCATGAAATTAAAAGATACTTGCTCCTTGGAAGAGAAGTTATGACCAACCAAGACAGCATATTAAAAGCAGAAACATTACTTTGCTGGCAAAGGTCCATCTAGTCAAAGTATTGTTTTTCCAGTAATTATGTATGGATGTGAGAGTTGGACCATAAAGAAAGCTGAATGCAGGAGAATTGATGCTTTTGAACTGTGGTGTTGGAGAAGACCCTTGAGAGTCCCTTGGACTGCAAGGAGATCAAACCAGTCAATCCTAAAGGAAAGTCCTTAATATTCACTGGAAGGACTGATACTGAAGCTGAAACTCCAATACTTTGGCCACCTGATGCGAAGAACTGACTTATTTGAAAAGACCCTGATGCTGGGAAAGACTGATGGCAGGAGAAGGGGACAACAGAGGATGAGATGGTTGGATGGCATCACTGACTCGATGGACATGAGTTTGAGCAGGCTTCAGGAGTTAGTGATGGACAGGAAAGTCTGGTGTACAGCAGTCCATGGGGTCACAAAGAGTCGGACACGACTGAGCAATTGTCATTCAGTTTAGTTCAGTTCATTTCAGTCGCTCAGCCGTGTCCAACTCTTTGCGACCCCATGAATCTCAGCACATCAGGCCTCCCTGTCCATCACCAACTCCCGGTCCTGACTGCCATAGTATGCATTCTGCACTCCATTCGTTCATTCTTTCCTTTAATCATTTATCCAATGGACATTGATATATCTGCTGAATATTGAGGGAGCAAGTATTACTATTACAGATTCTTACCCTTAAGAAGCTCATAATCCATAAGTCCAGACACTAGCAAGGAAACCACCACCATCTCATGTGGAAGTGCCACATGTGGACATGAAGGGGACAGACGACAGACAGGAGGGTAAAATAGCAGTGAGGAACTCTCCCCTATCAAAGTAGCAAACATAAAAGTAAAAGAGTAATAGTCTGTCCCTCCTTGTTCCTTTCTAACAGAAGCCCCCATTTTTCTTTGGGTGTTCCTGTCTCATACATACAGTCAGATGACTCGAGAGAAGCTGACTTTATCCCAGAATCCAAAAGCAGATCCCTAATAAACACAGTGGCCACCCATTCAGTGGATGGCCAGTAATTGGCTCAAGAACCCAGGCTTAAAGTTAGAGTTAGATTCCCCCAGCAATTATTCTATGTCCAGGGAAAAGCACATGACCTACAAGTGCTTTTAAGTTTGACCCAGTCAGACCTAAAAGTGGAACTTTATTCCATCATCAGGGTAGCATTTCACCCCTTCACAAGCCAGGAAGAGGCTACCTCAGCTTTGATGTGAGGGAGCCCTGAGGACAATGTCAGCCCATGGCAGAAGTGTGGAGCAACTGCAGATAGGAGAGAACTACAGAAAAATAGAGTAGAAGCTCAAATTTTAGCCTGCCTGAAGCCTGCCCTACTTCTGTGGCTCTTGTTATAGCAATGATTATGATGCATTCCCTATTGTTCAAGACATTCTGAGATGGTTGTTAACTTGGATCCAAAAGTATTTTTGGATCCAAAAATATTCCCTGTGTAATAATACAGGGAAACATTTCCACTAATATTACCAGGGCTCCCCACCAAAAGTAGACTNCTCTTGTTATAGCAATGATTATGATGCATTCCCTATTGTTCAAGACATTCTGAGATGGTTGTTAACTTGGATCCAAAAGTATTTTTGGATCCAAAAATATTCCCTGTGTAATAATACAGGGAAACATTTCCACTAATATTACCAGGGCTCCCCACCAAAAGTAGACTCCCAAGTAATGCACACATAGTGATTACAGCAATATTTTAAAATCTACAAGAACAGTTATGAAAATACTTAAAGTAGGATAAAAATCGTTTTTAAAAAATAACCATGATTGTATTTGGTTAGGTGTTAGTCATTCAGTCGTGTCTGACTCTTTGAGACCCTATGGACTGCCAGGGAAGTCCCTCAAGGTCCTCAATTTAAACTACAGATAATATGACCTACCTCACAGAGTTTTAGTTGGAGATAATGTTGATAATAACTGATGTTATGTTAGAGGCAGAGTCATGAATGTGCACGGCTGGTTCAGAGAGATTCGAATATTTTAGTGTGTTTGGAACATAGGGCCCATGTCAGACCTGGAGCAGTAGCCAGTTAAAAAGGGCCTTGTGTGTCCTGCGGGAGATAAAGCTTCCAGTAACCTAAAGCCTTATCCCATTCGGGAAAGTCAGATTCAGATGTCACTGGAAATTGTTCTAGGATTCCACCTGGGCCCACTGTGGTTGCTTAGGAATGTACTGAGCCTGCTACACATCATCTATATTAGAACCTGAGAAAAGGCAGAAGTGCATATCCTCCCCAGGGCAGGGTGCTTCCTACCATGAGAAAGTTAATTCATAGTTTGCAAAAGGAGGCTGGCAGGAACACAGAAGAGCTATCAGCTTCTGAGACCAGCTGGCCATCCTGAAAGGGACTGGGATGGTCTCTCCTCAAAAAGGATGCGGGTCCAGTGGCAGCATCAGTATGCAAGCGCTAAGTCGCTTCAGTCATGCCAGATTCTTTGCAATCCCATGGACTGCAGCCCTCCAGGCTTCTCTGTCCATAGGATTCTCTAGGTTGGTTGCCATGCCCTCCTCCAGAGGATCTTATGTCTCCTGCATTGGTAGGCAGTTTCTTTACCACTAATGCCACCTGGGAAGACCATGGCAGCATCATTTTAGGGTGTCTTTATGGGAACTTGAGGACAAGGAAAGCTTTGGCTTTCCTTTGGGGAGGATGCTGCCAAGTCTTGCTTTTTGTTGTTGTTGTTGTTTTGATTTTTTAAATTGAAGTCTAGTTGATTTACAATGTCATGTTAGTTTTAGGTGTATAGCACAGTGATTCATATAAATATATTCTTTTTCAGATTCTTTTCCCCTACATACTATTACAAAATATTGAGTAGAGTTCCCTTTACTATACAGTAGGTCCTTGTTGGTTATCTATTTTATATATGGCAGTGTGTATATGTTAATCCCAAACTCCTAATTTATCTCTCCTCCCATCCAAGTCTTGTTTTGTTAAGCACAACATTTACCAGATTGGAAATCACATCTTCTGCCTGTGGTATTTAGGGCATCTTTTCCTCACCTCCATCACCCTTCCAACGATCACATTACTTGTCAAGGAATTTGCTTGTCTCCTGTAGGCCAGTGGTTCTTCCCTCTTGTGGAGCCACAGACCTTTTGAAGACTGTGTGAGGGCTATAAAGGCTCTCCCAAGGAATGGACATAGTCATGTCAGTTGTCTGCACATCTTCAAAGGGTTCCTGGCCCCTTATCTGCCTAATATCTGTGGACCATGGGTTAAGGACCTTAGCAGCAGAGGATGGTGAGTCCTTGAAGGGTTTTATGAAAGAGAGTGGCCCATCACCCCAGCAGTGGGGGTGAATCCAGAAATGGATTCAGAGGTAGACGGAGTGACGGCGGTGCTAGTGGTGAAGAACTCACCTGCCAATGTAGGAGACATAAGGGATGTGGGTTCAGTCCCTAGTTGGGAAGGTCCCCTGGAGGAGGACATGGCACCCCACTCCAGTATTCTTGCCTGGAGAATCCCACGGACAGAGGAGTCTGGCGGGCTACAGTCCATAGGGTCACAAAGAGTCTGACACGACTGAACTGACGTAGCACACACTCACAGAGTGAAGAGACCGAAGGCAGGAAAGCCACTTATGAGGCCACCACAAAATTCCACAGGCCCGAACTAGAGCAAAGTCAGCAGCGAAAGAGAGAAGGCGGCAGCGAGGTCTTTGTCATGAGATCTGTGGAGGCTGATGGAGCACTTGGGTGAGAGGACGGGTTGGGGGATCCTCATAACACCTTTAGTCACCATGGCTGAAACTTTGTAACACCAGGAGAGTCAGTTCTAAGCTGCTTAATGTTTAGGCCTCCTTATGCCCTCTCCCCACAAACACAGCAATCCAAATGTCCAATCTGGCAGAGGTTTATGATCTATAATACTTTTTTTTTTAATGAAAATAACACAGAATAAATTTACTGAAAGTTCTGGTCCTTTGGAAGTATACTCCATGATAAATCTCCTGTCTCAACTTTCTTTTCTTTTTTCTATTTTAGAAGCTCAGTCATGTCCTACTCTTTATAACCGTGGACTATACAGTCCATAGAATTTTCCAGGCCAGAATACTGGAGCAAGTAGCCTTTCCCTTCTCGAGGGGATCTTCCCAACCCAGGGATTGAACCCAGGTCTCAACTTCAAACAATAAAAATAGAAACAACTTCTCAGAAAGCATTATTCTATATTCTAACAGAACTCTATCTTTTGGATAATGTTAGTTAAAATAGCCATCTAGAAACAATCAATTGTCAAAAGAACACAGAGTACTTCTCCAGAGATTTATTACTGATATGAATTTCTTTTTTTAACCTAATGACTCACCAGCAGANCAGAAAGCATTATTCTATATTCTAACAGAACTCTATCTTTTGGATAATGTTAGTTAAAATAGCCATCTAGAAACAATCAATTGTCAAAAGAACACAGAGTACTTCTCCAGAGATTTATTACTGATATGAATTTCTTTTTTTAACCTAATGACTCACCAGCAGAATCCTTTAGAATTGGAAGGCTCTGTACTTGGTCAGTGTGCCGACATTAGTCCCTGATTTATACCCGAGTATAATTTGGAAGAAACTGCTGTGTAAATCTGAACACTGTAAACCTGTAAACCATGAGTCTTTTTTAATCTGGTTTCCCTATTAATAGGACATAATGCTTGAGAGTAGAATCATGAATGGAGTGGAGGAGAGGAATATGGAATCTTTGCTGTGCTAAACTTCTATGTAAAAACTTCTACTGAACCTACATTCAGAGCATCAGTGGCAGAGTCGGCACAAATAGAAGCAGAGAACCAGGCCCTGGGATGGGGCAGACTGAGGTGGTTAACCATGATTGCAAGGACTGATGTCTTGAAGTTGGGTGAATATCCTTTGTTGTTGTTGCTTAGTCACTCAGTCATGTCTGACTCTTTGAGACCCCATGGACTGTAGCCCACCAGGCTCCTCTGTCCATGGAATTTCCAAGGGCAAGAAAACTGCAGCAGATTGCTGTTTCCTTCCCCAGGGTGGGGAATGGGGTTCAATAATCCTGAAATTATCAAAGGGAAGGAACACCAAAAAAAAGTCATTCTTGTAAATGTATCACTACAAAATATGCTGAGTATCATGAAAGCCATGTGCATGGTACTGTAATAATGTCTAATTGGGGATTGACTTGGTCTAGGAACATTGGAGAAATTTTCTTTTCCTTTTTTGGAGGTATTTTCTCCAGATGACTCAGTTATCCATTGCTGCAAAACTAGCTACCCCAAAATGTAATGACTAAAAGCAATCATCTTGAAGAAGAGGAGCCTTTTATTCTACTTGCTCATAACTTTGTGATTTGGGTGGAGCTAGTTCGTTCCCCTGCTGGTCTTTTCAGGAGTCACTCATGCAGCTGCATGCAGCTGGCACGTAGGCTAGGATACAGCTAGGGTTCTCTGGAGAAGCCTCTCCATTTGGTCTCTCCAGCAGGGGAATCAGACCTTTGTTATACTAGCCCAAGTCTTCCAAGAGCACAAAAGTAGAAGCTTCCAGCTTTTCTTAAGGGTTAACCTCGAGACTGGCACAGCCCCATTTGGTGCTGAATTCTGTTGTTTACAGCAGTCACAGCACCAAACCAGAGTCAAGGGGGAAGAGACTACAAAAGGACATGAATACTGGAAGGTATAATTCACCAGGAGCCACGTTGAAACAAACTGCCAGAGTGACACCAGTCAGGGATCTGGAAGATGAGTAGGAACTAAATGGGCAAAGAGGGTGGAAAACTGTTCCAGGCAGAGGCAATGGTACCTGCAAAGCAATTGCAGCAGAGGAGCAAAGGAGCTTCTAAGTGACTGAAACAAAACCAATGAAGCTGGAGTACAGAAAGCCAGGGGAGCAAAGGGCCAAACCACATCGTGCCATTGTATATTTCTTAACTATCTTCCATGTGCAAGTGGTAAAATTCCAAGAGAAACTGGCTTAAGCAAAAATAAAGAAATCAATAGAAAAAGAGAGGGGGAGAGAGAGAGAACTTATTAGTTCATGGTCCTGAAAATTTACTAGTTCATGGTCCTGAAAAGACCAGGGCACAGTTCACTTCAAGTATGGCTGTATCGGGACTTTCCTGGTGGTCCAGTGGCTGAGACTGTGCCCTCCCAGTGTGGGGGGCCTGGGTTAGATCCCTGGTCATGGAACTAGATCCCATATACCTAGAGATCCCATATACCACAACTAAGACCCGGTGCAGTCAAATTAATAAATAAGTCTTTACAAGTATGGCCGTTATCTGTTGAGGCAATCTGAGAACGAGGTGGAAAAGAATTTCCAGACACAGAGCATTTCAGAAGGGAGTGAATTTATTAAGAACAAAGAACAGAGATAAAGTGGGCACTGCAAGCGCAGGCAGGCCGACCTCCTGACAGACCAGGAAAAGCAGACACTTTTCATGGGTTAGCAGCCAGTTTTTAGAACTTCAAGGTGAATAAAATTCCTGCTAGAAGGTTGGCGTTAGGTGATTGGTTAGGGCACTATAGGGTGACTACTGAGGTGGGCATATTTGCCTGATATGGGTCAGGAAGCCTGCTTATGATGATCAGGGGGCCTTTTGGCAAGGTTACAAAGGGGCTCTGTCAGCTTTTGAGGTGACCTTGGTTCTGGGTTCTGCTTTGGTGGCCTTGGTAAAGGCCTCGCACCAGCAGAATCCAGGGCTGAGATGATATGGCCAGGATTTGTCTCCTTCCTCCTCTTGGCTCTGCCTTCCTCTCGGTTGCCTTTGCTCTCAGCTTCTGAAGCTCTAGTTTCACATCCTCCCAGATTTAAGTCCTACAAGAAAAGAGAGCTCTTTTCTCTCTGATAAACATTCAATGGTCCAGGATGGTATCGGAATCAGTTTGGGGCCCAATAGGAATCAGATGGCATACTCTAATTAGGAAAATTTGGAAAGAATTGATTTATAAGAGGACCATCTCAGTGAGTGCTGTGCTGGAGCTGGCTCACAACAGTTTATAAAAGCCGCCTCTTAGCGTTTCCTCCCAAATCTGTGTTCAGTGAGTTCACACTGGTAGCTTAAGATGGGCCATGATAGGAATATTTATATCAGAACAAGTGGCAGGTGCTACAAGTTAAGCCTCTCCCACACCCCTCAGCCCCAGCTATCTACCAGCATATCACCAGCCTATTTTGAAAATGTGGGAGAGATATAGGACCCTGCAAGGACCCAGGGCTAACAGCAGTAAAGGTCCAAAAGAGCAGAAGGAGAGGGAGGTTACCAGAAGCCAAGAGACAGGAGTTGTGACACCAGTAGTCTGAGGGGTATCACTGGAAGGGAGCTGGAGAATAAATATCCCAATCCTATTTTCTGCGCCAAAGAATTAGTAATACTGTTTTATAGATTCTAGAAAGAAAAAACTTGAAATGGACTAATCAGTGTTCCAATCAATTCATACTAACAGAATGTAGAGTATATAGCTGCCAATTTATTTGCCTAATATCAAAAAGTACAGTGCTAGCTTTAGGAAGTCCCCATCCTTGCCTTGCTGGAAATTCCCATGACCTGACAGTTTAGGAGCCAATCCTGTTCTTATCATGGACTTCCTCCTCCCATTGGTTTCAAATTCACTTCTACATATAACCTGAAGAACTGGCATTGATACGGGGATTTAGTAGACAACAAAATGGTGTTTAAAACATTAGAGAGAAGATAAAGTGACAGTGTTAGTCACTCAGTCACATCCGACTCTTTGTGACTCCATGAACTGTAGCCCGCCAGGCTCCTGTGTCCATGGGATTCTCCAGGCAAGAATACTGCAGTGGGTTGCCATTCCCTTCACCAGGGAATCTTCCTGACCTGATCCAATGGGTCTCCCCCATTGCAGGCAGATTCTTTACCATCTGAGCCACCAGGGAAGAGAAAAGACAAAGTATTTAATAAATAGTATTGAGACAATTGTCTAGTCATTTGGAAAATAAAATCAGATCCCTACCTTATACCAAAATCATACGCTAAATGTCCTCAAAACAATCTGTACAATGATTGCCACTTTTCTGTGGTCCTTATTCTCTCTATAGTTTTCTTTTGGACTTTTTGTACCAAATAACTTTGTGTAAATTATATTAAAAAGATTAAAGTGAGCATGAGAAAATAAATCATTCTCTTACGGTAAATAGCACTAAGGCCATTCATTCTATTCAATCCAAAAGTTTAGTTGATGAGGCTACTTATATGTGTAATTCAAAAGCGTTTCAAAAGACATGAATCCAAATGGTAAGACTTTTCTTGTTTTTCTTTTTAAATTCCACTCAAGGGCACTGTTTATTTTAACAGAGACAGGCAATTTACAAGTATAAAATTGTAAAAAGCTGTATTTAGAAAACCTGAATTAACAGAGACACCACAATCTAATGTATTCAGCAATGATTTGTGCCTCTTAGCGGCAGTTCAGGCCACTGCTGCCTGGCTTGACCCCTAATTCAGCTCTGCAGTATTTACATTTCTGGTAGGCACAGCCTTTCGGAGTAATGAATTCTACATTTTCATGTGTGCTATATAGGTATTTCGCTTTTATTTTTAGTAGAAGGATTTTCAAGCTTAAGAAATGTTACCTATTTCTTTCTTTCTTTTTTTTTTTAGGTTTGAGAAAGTAACCTGTGATTATTATTTGTGAATTTAAGACCTGAAGTTTTTTTTTCAAATAGAATCTTTTTTATTTTTACTACCATACCTACCTAATTCCTTCTGCTTTGATCTTCTTTAACATCCTTCTCTGGGTTTTTTTTCTAGCTCTATCTTATGCTACAGAGACCAAAATCCTATGAAACATTTATCATGCAAAATATTCTAGGACCAGGCACTCCTTTAATTATAGTCACCTCTCTTTTTCTACAACAATCCCCAGACCTGTTTTCAGTCATTTCTCCGACATATCTCACAGACCTGTCCTTGCCAGAGACGGAACATTATTGGAGAGTTCACAACTTGTGCCTCGCATGAACTGAATCCAATCAAAAGAAAAATCACACTTGATACCATAACCTTTCTTTCATCAGATATTTATATGAGTTTAAGAATGTGCCAAGCACACTGCTAGGTATGCAGACATGGACTAGGGGTGTTTTTAAAATATTAATAAGAGGCAAGAGCACCTTGACTTGTCCTTGGAGAGAGGGCCTTGTTGAGCTGGGTTTTGTCTCTGCTTCATTCAGCAGCAGCAGCGTTCTTCATTTGGTACCTTCGTTTGAATCCTGACTCCTCCGCTTGCCAGCTGAGATGATGGGCAAGTTATTTTAAAATACTTTATATTATTTTAAACAGTAAAGGGACTTCACAGATGTTAAGTTAAGGATCTTGAGCTGGGTAAGTACCAAACTGTAGAGTTTGGTACCCAAGGCTTCACCCTCCCGAAATAAACACAATTTGAAGTAAGGATTTGTTTACATTCGTCACAAAGAAGAAAAAATCATCAGACCCTAAGAAACACACCTAAACAGCCTAAAGGGGAAACATATGAATTAAAAATTATATATAGATACAGATACGTAAATGTCATGGAACTCACTCCATCTCCTATTAATGCTGCAGCAATTTAACACACACATAGTGGTTTAATTCAACACCAATGTATTTTCTTACAGTTCTGGAGATCAGAAGTTAAAAATGAGTCCTAAAGGTCAAAAAATCAATGTGTTTGACAGGGCTGGTTCTTTCTGGAGGCTCCAGAGGAGAATCTGTTCCTCATTTCTCCCAGCTTTTCAAGGCTGCCAGCAGCCTTCGGCTCATGGCTGCCTCACTGCAGGCTCTGCTCTCGTCATCACACTGCCTTCTCCTCATCTCTCTGACCATCCTGTCTTCCTCCTATAAGGCCCTTTGTGACTACTTCAGACCTACCTGGATAAACCAGGATATGTACCCAGCTCAAGATCCTTAACATCTGTGAAGTCCCTTTACTACATAAAATAATATGAAGCATTTTAAAATAACTTGCCCAACACCTCGGCTGGCAAGCAGAGGAGTCAGGATCAAATGAAGGTGTCTGCCCAGAGCCTCTGCTCCAAAGCATGATGCTGTCAAAGAAATGAAAGAGAGGGCATTCCAGGACAAGAAAACATGTAAAGGCCAAGAGGCCTGAAAGAGCACAGCACCTGCAAGTTGTAACTGGGGTGAGGATGTGAAGGGAAGAATGATGGCGAATAAAGATTGTAAGGGAGACAGAGACTCAAGGTGATGGACCCCATGGGAAAGTGAGTATGGAATATTTTCTCTGTCAATAGTGGCAAATCCTTAAAAGATTTTACAAAGGAAGATAACCTGATTTGATGGCTGTTTGAGAAAGATCACTGGTGGCAGCATTTTGGAAGAAAATTACAGAGGGGTGAATTTAGTAACAAAGTTATTCTAAAGATCCAGGTAAGAGCTGATAAGAGCCTACACTGAAGCCTGGGAGGACAAGAAGACCGATCAGAAGAGTCATGGAAGAGGTAGAATCAACTGGGTTTTGCTGACAATATCCATATGGGTGTGATGGAGGTAAAGAGGGAAGATTTAAGCATGTCTCAAGATTCTGGCATGGCTACTGGGTGTGAGTAAATTAAGAAGGGGCTTCCCAGGTGGTGCAGTGGTAAAGAATCCACCTGCCAATTCAGGAGACACAAAAAACTTTGGTTCCATCCCTGGGTTGGGAAGACCCCTTGGAGGAGGAAATGACAACCCTCTCCAGTATTCTTGCCTGGAGAATCCCACGGACAGAGGAGCCTGGCGTGCCATAGTCCTTGGGGTCACAAAGAGTTGGACAGGACTGAGCAACTGAGCACAAATTGAGAACAGTAGAAGTTTCACATATTAGATGGTATGAAAAGCCTTCTATTTTGACTAATAAAAGTCATTGAGAGCTTTCTACTTTCTTAGAAACTGCACTCCTATGCTCCCAAGAGATAACCGTCCTCAGTGGTCTGCCAGTGACTCATGTCCAACAACCCTATCACAGGGTCCCTACATCCTAGCCACCTGGTCTGATCTTATTACCACAACCTAACTGAACTGAAAACAGTGACGTCAACAAAGTAAACTTTCCACCAACCACAGCCTAGTCCNCAGTGGAAGCGCTATGTCCTAACCACTAGACCTCCCAGGGAACTCCCAAGAATTCATTGTTGAGCTTATTTTTATTTGAATCTTTCAATAGATGATAATTTTTCAAGAGTCAATGATAAGCCACAGCAAGGTCTGCCATTTAAGTTACTGACTGAACTTTTACTGAGTTTTCCTTGAGTGGCCAGAGGTCTCCTGCCTATCCTTTCAGATCCCTGTGTTTGAAGACAGTGTGTCTAGATAGCATGATTTATTGTTCCCACTCATCCTGCGGTTTCACTGTTACTTGATCTTCCCTGAAGTGAATGACCACTGAGAAGGGAGGGGACTAATGAGGCC
The DNA here is from genome assembly GCA_006410615.1 of Neotragus moschatus. Lineage (NCBI taxonomy): Eukaryota > Metazoa > Chordata > Mammalia > Artiodactyla > Bovidae > Neotragus > Neotragus moschatus. The sequence goes on along the minus strand of SJYA01001578.1, from coordinate 2,568,427 downwards.
TTCCAGTTGGCCTCATTGTCACACACGGCAACCAGGGACCAAACAACTCTTGATGTCATTAGTAAGTGCTTTGAAATCAAGCACTTCAACAGTTCTTGACAACAACTGTGTGAAGTCCCCTCGTGGATCAACAGCGTCATGTGTTTCTATTTTTGCTTTAACATTGATTCCAGTTCCCTTCACCTGCCTACATCAATCACTAGGACCTTGAAATGTGGGACAAATCTCTTTCCAGTTCTCCCCTTTCCCACATGGACTTCTGTGACCTTGATTCTGGCTTTATTTCCTTTATGCTTAAAATGATAATCCGTTTCCTTCTGTCAAAGGCATCTTCATTACTGTCTCCTTTTCCCCTCTCTTCACAAACTATTCCTACAGCGCATACCAAAATTTTAGTTATGAACACCTCATAGTCTGAAACTGAACACTTGGTCTGTGGAGCTTCTAAGGTTCTATAGTCAGCTCTTCCAGGAATTGCCTTCAAAGCAAACCACTCTCTGACCACTGCTTCCAGTCTTTGCAGCTCTGACTTCAGTAATTCTTTCTTTGTCTGGGGTCCATAATTCATTAATCCTTAAGCAATTTCACTGTCCATAACATTATCGTGTCTGTCCTGAACTATCTTCCATCCATGATTCATTACTCCCTACACCGCTCCCTTCAGTGAACTTGCCTTGTAAAAGCCTAACCCGTGGCGAAACTAACTGTCCATCAGCTCCACCTTTGCACCAGTGCAGTTGAATGTGACTGGAGGAGAACAACCCATGTGGAGTGGTTCACCTTAAATTATGACCACTAATCTCAGGCGTCCCCTTGGTGCTGCCTGGCGACCCTATCCCATTGTCCCCCATCGTTCACTCTTCCACTCTCCAAGGCAGCTGTTTCACACCTTCCTTTCTCTCCTAAACCTCACATGGATGACCTCACCTCCCATTTCCTTAAGAAAAGAGAAGCAACCAGAAAAAAGCCTTCTAGGAGCTCCCATTATCACATCTGCTTTATCCTCTACTCTATCACATGTCGTCAGAGATAAACTATCCAAGCTCCCTGTTCGATATCATTGCCTCCACTTGGCTACTAGACCCACTATTCTCTAACCTACTCAAAGACATGGCTTCAGAAATTATTCCTCTCTCCCTTGCATACTCAAATTTTCCTCTCTACTAGATCATTCTCCTCAGTCTATGAATATGTCCTAAAATAGCCTCATCTTAGCATGTAACAGTATTTACCTCTCAGTTTCACTTTAATCCCCCTTCTGGTGGCTCAGATGGTAAAGAATCCACCTGCAGTGCAGAAGACCATGGTTTGATCCCTGAATTGGGAAGATTCCCTGGAGAAGGGAATAGCAACCCACTCCAGTATTCTTGCCTGGAGAATNATGTAACAGTATTTACCTCTCAGTTTCACTTTAATCCCCCTTCTGGTGGCTCAGATGGTAAAGAATCCACCTGCAGTGCAGAAGACCATGGTTTGATCCCTGAATTGGGAAGATTCCCTGGAGAAGGGAATAGCAACCCACTCCAGTATTCTTGCCTGGAGAATTCCATGGACAGAGGAGCTTGACAGGCTATGGTCCATGGGGTTTCAAAGGGTCAGACACAACTGAGTGACTAACGCTCTCACTTTCACTTTACCGGCTGCTACCCTATTTATCTGCTTCCCTTTTAACAAAACTTGAAGATGTACATTGTCAGTGCATGCTGTCTCCAATCTCTCCAATTCTCTTTGGAATCTCCTCTAATCATCCTTTCATTGCTTTTGTCATGATCTCCTGTGAGGTCCAAGCTGTTAACTTCAACAGTCAAACCAGCATTTCCACAGCTGATCTTTCTCTGCTCCCCTAAACACTTTCTTCCCTTGGCTTCCAAGGTAGCACCCGCTCTTACTGCCACACTGTCTCACTGGCTCACTGGCCTGTCTTCTCTGCTAATTCTTCCTCTGTGGATGTAGTGTCTCAGGGCTGAGTATTTAGAACATTTTCCCTCCTCTTGCTGTACCCACAGATGATCTTAAGCAGCTTGTAGCTTTAAGTACTATTAGTATGCTGGTGACTCCTAAATATACATCTCCAGCCAGATCTCTCCTTTGACCTCCAGATTCATATTCAGTTGCCTGCTTGAAAATTGCCAGTGTATGTTTCTCAGGCCTATTAAATGTGTATATCCAAAACAGAATGCCCGATTCCCAACCCCCCCGACTTGTGCCTCTTGTAGTTTTCTCCACCTCAGTGATTGGCTTATCAGTTGCTCAGTCCAAACATTTGGATTCACCTTGATCTCTCCCTTTCTCTCATGCTAAGACTGCATACTTAAGATTGGGACTTGAACCCACAACTTCTGGCTTAGAAGGAGACTTGAGCCCACCATCTCCCAGCTGAAATTGCACACCTGGTCTCAGGACTTAATGAAACTCATGTTCTTTATGTTTCGGTGCAGAAGGAATTCAGCAAAAGGCAAAGTGATAGGCGAGAAACTGATGTATTGAGAGAGAGTCACACTCCATAAACAGAGTGTGAGCCGTCTTGGAAGGTGAGAGATCCCAAAATATGGCATGGTTAGTTTTTATGCATAATTTCATAGGCTAATGAGTGGGAGGATTATTCCAATTATCTGGGGAAGGGGAGAGGATTTCCAGGAATTGGGCCACCGCCCCCTTTTTGGACTCCTATGGTTGGCTTCAAAACTGTCATGGCCCTTGTTGCTGAGTCATTTAGCTGATATACTGCAATGAGCAAGTAATGAGGCCCAAGTTCCACTGGAAATAAATCTTTCACCATCTTGGGTCTAGTAGGTTCTAACTAGTTTATGTCACATCTTCACCTACAGCACAATGAAAGATCTGCATGATGCAGCAAAGATCCTGAATGCCACATTAAGACTCAATACAGCCAAATAAATAAAGAAGTTTTAAAAGTTAGTAAATAAATGGGTACTGAAGGTTTACTATAAGACAAACACTTTGCATGCTCTTAGTTAATTTTGACTATCTAAATATGAACACGCTACTAAAGTGTTGTGGCCTTTTCTTTAAAAAGACCGAATAGAAATCACAGAGGAAATGTCTTGTTTTATTTTCTGTACATGAGCCTGAATATCTCACTTTTATTCATATTGAAATAATCAGTGCTGAAAATCTTTCTAAAAGGATTTATGCCTGATGGAAATCTAGACCTTCAATATTCACTTTAGAGGAAGAAGCACGTAGTTAATAAGATTTTCAAATAAGATGACCTTGTAGGTTTTCTTCCTAAAGATTAAAAAATAAAATAAAACTAGAGTTTCCTTCAAAGATGTACCCAATCTAGCTTTGAACACACATCACCCAGTTTCAATTTGTATACTCCTTTCTGTGGTTCTGTGGGTTTTACCCTGTTACTTTGTTAACACTGTGTTTTCTAGCAAATGTCCTTCCTCAGCCTCAGGGCCTCTTCCTGCCTTTTCTGAGAAGGAGGGCCCACCAGCCTCTACCAGATCTCTCCTCCCAAGCTCTCCTCTTCCGGGTTCAGAGATTGCGCATTATTTTTTAAAAACAGCTTCTCCCACACAGACCTGGTGGTTTCAGATGTGGGAAACCGCCCACACCCAGGGCAGACTTTCTGAGTCCAGCCTGGCACAGCTGCACCGTGTGGGGGGAGGGAGGGCACATGAGGTGCTCCAGCTTCTGACTCCAGCCCCGGAGGCCCTCCAGCATGTCACATGTTCATCCAGGGCTTTAGTGTCCCCCGGATAAACGCAGGGGCCAGGAACCCTGACAAGCTCTCACTGTCCCTATTCCTCAGGTGACATGGAGATGAGAAAATACAGTGATGGATTCCTCTGAGCCTGTCAGAGGGGAGCTGAGTGGATATTGAGGAGCATGCATTGATTTCTTTTGGCGAAGAAAGGTGTAAATGGTGAATAAAAGTTCATCTAGTAGTGTATGGAGTTTTACTGAAGCAGTCTAGGGAAGAGAAATAGTACCTTAGAAAGGACATTTTTCTTTCTGTAAAACCAAAGAATGGAAGTTTCAAACACTTCTCAGAAATGCTAGTAACTATATTTCTTGAGAGTCATTTTTAAAGCAGTTATATCTTTTGGGTTTGGGATTAGTGGGTAATTTCCATTTCTTCTTTTTTATCTTTTTATATATCCTCTGAATCTTTTACTAATATATATTAATTCTATAATCAAGATAGGTATTTTTTAAAAGAAAGAAGTAAATGGCTTTAACTGTGCGAACGGAGGACAGAAGAGAAAAAGAAACGGAGAAACTAATGATGAGACTGACATTTACTGAATATCATTTGTTAGCTACTGGATAGTAACGAGCTCACTTACTTCTCAATTCTGAATATGTAAAATTCCCTTTTTACATATAAGAAAAACAAGGCAGAGAGGAGTCAAATAAATCTTCTAAAGTCACAGAGCTGGTAAATGCAGTCACTGGGGCTTCACCGAGATGGTCTAACATAAGGGCCTCTGCTGTTTTATCACCATGCTCTGCTGCCTTCTAAATGGTCTAAAAATTAGGCATAACATTGTTTAACTTTTTTTTTATATACAAACTACATTTTATTTAGGTTAATATTTCTTGAACACACATTAACAAAAGCTAAATGGTTTAAAATGGTCTGTGATTTAAAGTTTGCCATAGATGAGGGAAGGAGGAATTGAGAGTTTGGGGCTAGCAGATACAAACTTTATAGAGAAGATAAACAACATGGTCCTATTGTATAGCACAGGAACTGTATTAAATATCCTCTAATAATCCATAGTGGAAAAGAATATATATCTGAATCAGCAAAAATTAACACAGCATTGTAAGTCAACTATGTGCATGCGTGCTTCAGTCATGTCCAACTCTTTGCGACCCTGTGGACCGTAGCCCACCAGGCTCCTCTGTCCATGGGGATTTTCCAGGCGAGAATACTTGAGTGGGTAACCGTACCCTCCTCCAGGACATCTTCCCGACCAAGGAATTAAACCCGTGTCTCTTATGTATTTCAGGCAGATCCTTTACCCACTGAGCCACCTGGGAAGCCCCAAGTCAATTATGCTTCAATAAGATAAATTTTTAAAAAGAATGATAAATAAATAAGGTACTTCGCTGGTGGTCAAGGGGCTGAGACTCCGCCCTCCCAATGCAGAGCCAGGGTTCGATCCCTGGTCAGGGAACTAGATCTCACATGCCACAGTTAAGAGTTCACATGCTGCAATCTAAAGATGCCACAAGGAAGAAAGACGACCCCGTGTGCTGCAGCTAAGACCTGGTGCAGCCAAATGCCTTAGTATTGTGCTGTGCTCAGTCGTGTCTGACACTTTTCCACCCCATGGACTGTAGCCCACCAGGCTACTCTGTCCATGGAATTCTCCACACAAGAATACTGGCGTGGGTTGTCATTTCCTNAAAGACGACCCCGTGTGCTGCAGCTAAGACCTGGTGCAGCCAAATGCCTTAGTATTGTGCTGTGCTCAGTCGTGTCTGACACTTTTCCACCCCATGGACTGTAGCCCACCAGGCTACTCTGTCCATGGAATTCTCCACACAAGAATACTGGCGTGGGTTGTCATTTCCTACTCCAGGGGACCTCCCCAACTCAGGGATCTAGCCCACGTCTCTTGTGTCTCCTGCATTAGCAGGCTGATCCTTTACCACTGAGCCACCTGCCTTAGAGGCCCTAAACAAACCCAAACTGGAACCTATAAATACCTCAAGGTTAAGAAAGCCAAACCTCAGGACTGCCAATCACGAACAGCCAAGCAAGCTTTCCCATATAAGGCAGGAGTGTAAGCTGTAGCCAATCAAATAATTTCCTTGCTTTGAATCTACCTTTTCTCTATAAATCTTTCCCCTAGTTCTTATTGGTGGAAAGCACTACTAAATATTTCTATTTTGGTGCTGCCTGATTCCAATTGATTTCTGCTCCAATAAACTCTTAAAATCTTTAATATGTCTCGGTTTGTCTTTTAACAGCTGATATCTGGATCATTTTGTGTAAGCACCTCAAAGAGATTTGGAAGATGACTCCAATGGTTTGGACGGTTGGGAAACATTAAGAGCTGCCAATAAGCTTTCAAAAAATATTTGTACAGGGACTTCCCTGGTGGTCCAGTGGCTAAGACTCTATACTCCCAAAGCAAAGGACCCAGGTTCGGTCCCTGGTCAGGGAACTAGACCCCACATGCCACAGCTAAGAGTTCATATGCAGTACCTGAAGATGCCACACACTGGGCTTCCCTGGTGGTTCAATGGTAAAGAATCCGCCTACCAATGCCAATGCTAGAGACACCAGTTTGGTCCCTGACCTGGGAAGACCCCACATGCCAAGGAGCAACTGACCCTGTATGCCACCACTGTTGAGACTGTGCTCTAGAACCCAGGAGCTGCAACAAGAGAAACCACTGCGATGAGAAGCCCACACACTGCAACTACAGAAAAGCCCAAGGAGCAACAAAGACCCAGCACAGCAAAAAATAAATAAAATTATATGAAATTATTTTTTAAAAAAGATCCCACATACCACAACAAGTTATTTTTTATGTGTGTGTGTGTGTGTGTGTGTGTGTGTGTGTATTTTTTGGCCCTGCTAGGCAGAGTTTCCCTACCAGTGACTGAACCCAGGCCGTAGCAGAGAAAGCCCCAAATCTTAACCACTAGGCCATAGGGGAACTCCCCCAAAATAAAATTTTTTTTAAAGTACAATCTATCCATAGGTCAGAAGATGAGATGGTTGGATGGCATCACCAACTCAATATACGTGTTTGAGCAAGCTCCAGGAGTTGGTGATGGACCGGGAGGCCTGGTGTGCTGCAGTCCATGGGGTTGCAAAGAGTCGGACACGACTAAGCGACTGAACTGATCCATAGGACAAGATTCTATCTGCATAGCAAATGGTCAAGGAGAAACCACACAGCAAAGGGGGCCCTCATCACCATGATCTCATTTCATGTCAACAGTGTGGTCCCTGTCCTGCTCACCACCAGGACTGGTAACTCCTTAGCTGCTAACTGTTCATCTTCTTTCTCCTCTCATCTTCTACTTTCTGATTTTTCAATCTGCTCTCTTCCTATGGCTGGATCCATTCCACTTTGTGTGTGTGTGTGTGTGTGTGTGTGTGTGTGTGCACGCACTCATGTGAGTGCTCAGTTGTGTCTGACTCTTTGCCAGCCCATGGACTATGGCCCACCAGGCTCCTCTGTCCACGGATTTTCCAGGCAGTAATTCTGGAGTGGGCACCTATTTCCCACTCCAGGGTATCTACCCAATCCAGGGATTAAACCCTGGTCTCTTGCGTCTCCTGCATTGGCAGGCAGATTCCTTACCACTAATCACCTGGGAAGCTTCATACCACATTTCAGGACACTGGATCACAGAAACAATTTCAGAGCTCAAAACTGAAGAAAGGCCTCAGTCTCAGTAAACATTAGCTGGATGAATGAGTAATGATATAGGTGTGGTCATTTCACCTAATATCCCAGGGTGGGAAAGGACACAGGACTGCAAGATATAATAAAGACTACCTATGCTAACAATTAGGTTCTAATTGTGGGGGGTAGGGGAGCTTAGAAGGGCAGCAGGATGGTTCACTGGAACTTGCAAGCCAAGTTCAGACTCTGACTTTGCTCCTTCCTTAGTGTGGAACTTCAATTTCTTTCCTTGAGCCTCAGTCAATAGGCCTATTTAAAATGCCTAGCTCAGGACCCAGGTGGCAGAGTGGTAAAGAGCCCACATGCCAATTCAGGAGATGCAGGAGCCATGGGTTTTATCCCTGGGTCAGGAAGATCCCCTAGAGGAGGAAATGGCAATCCACTCCAATATTCTTCCCTGGGAAATCCCATAGACAGAGGAGGCTGGCAGGCTGTAGTCCAAGGGATCGCAAAAGAGTTGGGCAGGACTGAGCAAACACACACAACCCAGGACTTCCTTGGAGGTCCAGTGGTTAAGATTGTGCTCTCAGCGCAGGGAGAACAGGTTTGATCCCTGGTTTGGGAACTAAGATCCCACATGCCACACAGCTCAGCCTTAAAAAAGAAAAATGCCTAACTTTCAGGGATGCTATATTTTGGGCATGAGAAGTGTCTACTCAGGCTCTTCCTTGGTCCTTGCTTTTACTCTGACTCCACAGAGGAGACCCCAAGTTGATAGGTTATGAACTGGGCCATAAGTGAATGGGGCTCTCTTTCTTCTTTATCTTTTCTGAGGATCAGCATGGAAGGAGTCACCCCGTCCCCTGCCCCCTCCACCCTCAAGACACACATTCATTGTTTTTCTCTTCTCTTCTCTCTTCTCTTTCTGGGTGTGTTTCAGTAGGAGGAGGTCAGATCGATCTCAGCTCTTTCTTTCCAGGTGGCCGAAGTGGCAGAGAAGACGGGAAGCATTTCCTTCTGAAGAAAAGACCTGTCCATCCTGTTGTCTTTTCTTCTGGCATCTCTTCGCTTCAACCTCCTGTCTCCCATGTGACCAACTGGTCATAACACTTGGGTTTAGGATTAAAAGAAGGAAGGGTCTGATTGAGTCATTATCACTGGAGTACCCTCCCCCAGGGATTCACATACAAGCCCAGCAACAATAAATGGTTAATGTATTCAGATTGAAATTTGATGACAGGTCATGCCAAGAAAATGTTGAAGATGGAGCTTCAAATTGCCAATGAAAGTATCTCAGTTTTCTAATGTGAGACAGTGTTATCCCAAGGTGACAACTCTCTGCCAAAGCTGTTTCTCTCACTTTGTTTCTGTTCTTCCTAGAGACAGTGTCTAGAGGGTGGTGCTTAGGTGACCTCATGGTGACTCTTCTCTGGATTGTCCCCAAATGTGTTGCAAGAATGCTAGTCTGGTCTTGTCCTTGAGCTGTCAATCCTAAAGTCTCCTCTCTTTGCTCTCTTCCTTCCGCACCCCCCCCACCCATTCCTGTGACTGGCAGGAACTTCTCTTGCATCACGTCTGCCTCCTCACCAAGGTGGAATCTGTAAACACCTACTTCCCAGAGCCATAGTAGCAGAATGGCTCCTGGGGAAACATTTATGGAATAGAAAAAAAACATACACATACACCCCACACACAGTCTTTGTCACGTTGCATTCCCTTATCACTGTCTGTTGTCTGAATATCACCTTTGGAAATCGTATAGGGAAAGAAACCTGCAATTTGGGATTATTCCCCAAAATTCATAAGATCAAGCTCTTACAAATAATTTCTAGTATTATTGCTACGTACACCAGGGGCTTCCCTGGTGGCTCAGAGGTTAAAGTGTCTGCCTCAAATGCAGGAGACCTGGGTTTGATCCCTGGGTTGGGAAGATCCCCTGGAGAAGGAAATGGCAACCCACTCCAGTATTCTTGCCTGGGGAATCCTATGGACGGAGAAGCTTGGTAGGCTACAGTCCACAGGGTCGCAAAGAGTTGGACACCACTGAGTGACTTCACCTTCATCGCTACGCATGACTTCATTTCCCACTATACTCTCTCATGTTCTCCCTATTACAGAACATTCTGGGATTTTCCATTCTGCTTGCTACTGCAACTGCAACATCTAAAATAGCACATGGCCCCGGGTAGCTGCTCAGTGAGTATCTGTTGAATGACTGAGTGGTCAGTCACACCCTCTGTGTTTGGATTTATCCAGTTCGACTCTCGGGGCAATCCTTCCCTTCTCTCCAGGTCCTTGCAGAGTGGTGCACAGGCACTTGCACGCTGGCCAGAGCAGTCACCAGCTTGTAGGTGGTGGTTGATAGTAGTGGGTCTTAGTGAGGTCCCTCAGGAAGAGCAAGAAGGAGCACACGTCAGGGCCAAGAGTGGTCCTAGAGCAGCAGTTCTCAAACTTCTGAATCTCAGAACCTCTTTACACTTCAAAAAACTGTTCAGGACTCTAAGGAACTCTCTTTACACGGGTTATGATCAATATTTCTTCTATTAAAATTAAAACAAAAATTTAAATATTTATTAATTTATTGAAAATGGACAAAAATATTACGTTAGCATAAATAATATATTTTTAAAGCAATTATATTTTCTTTTTTAATTGAAGCATAATTGATTTACAATATCATGTTAGTATCAGGTGATTTATTTATATATTAATATATATATTCTTTTTCAGATTCTTTTCCCTTATAAATTACTACAAAATATTGACTCTGTTTCCTTGTCCTATTCAGTAGGTCCTTGTTGGTTATCTATTTTTTATATAGTACTGTGTATAAAGCACAGCTGTATTTTCCAAAACAAAAGTTACCAAGAGGAGTGACATTTACTTTTTTTCAAGTCTCTTGCGTCTGGTGTGATAAAGGTAGCTGAATTCTTACATCTGCTTCTCTGTTGAATCAGTTGTGATATATTTTGGTTGAAATCTGGTCTCACATAGAGATATAGTTGAAAAAGGGAGGATCTCGGGGACGCTGGTGGTTTCTGACCTCATTCTGAAAACTGCTGTCCTAAAGTGACAGTTGTGGGACATTCTTGGTGGTTCAGTGGTTAAGGATCTGAACTTCCACTGCATGGCGCCCGGGTTCAGTTCCAGGACAGAGAACTAAGATCCTGCATGCCTCGGGGCATGGGCAAAATAATAATAATAATGATAGTAAAGTAGCTATTTAAACTTAATAAATAAACAGACAGTTGCTGCAGCAATAATGACCCTCTCTGTCACAAAGCTCCTTCTTGTTGTTGGTCAGTCACTAAGTCATGTACGACTCTTTGTGACCCTGTGGACTGTAGCTCGCCAGAGAGATCTGTCCATGGGATTCTCCTGGCAAGAATACTGGAGTGGGTTGCCATTTCCTTCTCCAGGGAATCTTCCCAGACCTGAGATCGAATCTGCGTCTCCTGCATGGACAGATGGATTCTTTACCACTGAGCTACCTGGGAAGCCCCACAGAGCTCCAGCCCTCCAGAAACTCCAGATCCTGCTAGAAGAACAGAACTCCCATTTCTCACCTTCCCTGCCTCCCATTTCTCCACTTAACGATTGCCCAGTTCTTCAACCATATATGCCAGCTGGCAGTCTGGAACAGGAAAGACAGATAAAATATACGTTCCTGAGGGAAGGTGCTGAGGGAAGAGGGGAGTGGACTAGCCATCCTAGGAAGTGGGTGAGGGAAAGAAAACACACTTCCCATCTTCAGGGAGACAAGGTTAGGAAGTGCAAGCACATTTATGAACGAAGATGACTCAGTGCCTAGGCTCAAAGAAGGAAACAAACAATAAAGCCCAACCTGCTGGGTGTGTGTGGAAAAAACTGGTTCTCAGAGGGGGAGGAGTTGGTGTTATAAATTAACAATAACGTAATTACATTTTTACAGCCTGATTCCTATTTATTGGAAGAACTGATGGAAAGATAGCTGACAACCAAGTTGAGCTCTGAGACTAGTGAATTCTCAGCACATTGGCGTGGCCTTGCTACCACGGGTGGGAAGGCTTTAGGCAACAACAGTTTAGAAAACGCTCCCCTTGGGCCAGCACCACCACCTACACCTTCACTGTGTATCTTGCTTGTCTGCTTTACGGAGGAAAGGCACAGGCAGCAGCTGTCAGTGGTTCTAGCCAGGTCCCTGGGACCACCTATCACATGTGGTCCAGCTCTGCTTGGAAGGCTGTCTCCGTATGTGTGTGTGCGCATGTGCACGCATGTGAGTGGTTGTGCGCTGATGCAACTAGAGGCAAAAGCCACACCCACATGGGAATAGAAGATTTTTGTGTCTCTCTAAGAACTTCTTAACCTATTAGCTCAGTGAATAAGTATAAGCAAGGATTGGGTTTTTTGTTTTTTAATATAACAACTTTATTGAGATAAATTTGAATGCCATAAAATTTACAGTTTTAAAGTTTACAATTCAATGAATTTTAGAATATTTACAGAATTATGCAACCATCAATATCTAGTTTTAAAACATTTTTATAAAAATAAAAACTTTGTTTCTTTTCCAAAAAGAAACCCCATACTCATTAGCAGTCATTCCCCATTCCTCATCCCTTCCAGCTCTTGTCAACTTTACTTCGATTTTCTATACATTTTCTTTTACTGGACATTTCATATAAATGGAATCAAATCATACAGTCCTTGTGTCTGGCTTCCTTCACTGAACATGTTTTCAAGGTTCATCCATGCTACAGCATGTATCCAGAATTTCTTTCCTTTTTATGGCCAAACAATACTCTATGGTTTGAATATACCACTTTAGTGATCTGTTTATTATTCGACAGATACCCATTAATTGGCAACCATTTGGGTTGTTGTGATTATTATAAATAAGGCTGCTGCTGCTGCTAAGCCGCTTTAGTCATGTCCGACTCTGTGCGACCCCATCGACGACAGCCCTACTATGCATATTTATGCCACAGCTACTGAGCCACGAGACACTAGAGAGTCTGTACGCCACAGTGAAAGATTCCACTCGATGCAATGAAGACCCCAAGTGCCACAACTTAGACCGGAGGCAGCCAAACATAAATAAATATTTTTTTTAAGTCAACCTCATTCAAAAATATCCTCATGGAAACATCCACAACAGTGTTTGACCACAGACTGGAGAACTGTGGCCCAGCCACATTAACACATACAATTAATCATTGCATTTGGAAATTTAAAAATTAAAAATAATGTAGAAGTAGTGTTACAGTGACACGTGAAAAAGTTTTCTTTTTCTCTTTGCCTTTTGAGTCCTTCTTTGATTTAACTGTTCCTGATCTACATTCTGCACTGATAACTAAATTTCCTTCTTTTCAGAAGACTAACCTGTTAGGTAAACTACATCACTGACCTATTGCCCTCTAACTCTGCATGAATCACATTATGTATCTATTATCTTGTAATTTTATGCTAGTCACATCCTGATGCTTAACTTTACAGCACTTTCTCTACAAATCACCCATTACAGTTTGTTTTTCCCTCGTTCTGCAAATTGCAGTGCAATCCACAAAAAACAATGGACCCCACTATTGGGACCAACTGTTAGACCCAAAGACCCGATGCCAGCCTATTGAGTGTTTTGAAACAATGCAAAAGAAAGAAGAATACAGGATCCTTATATCTTTGCTCTTTTTTTCCAACACCTGACGAGTGAGCGAGCCCCAACTATAGGATCCCCTTGATTCCCCATGGAGGGGAGGCACAATCCTTGAGGCATGAACCTACTTCTCTCCTCTGCTGGCTTGAGGATTAAAGCCATCTTTAGATTTTCTCCAAACTCTGTCTCCATATTTTCTTTCCAGTGGGCAGAGGAAGCCAAGATTTTGGCAGCAACAACAGCTTCTAATTAGCCTCCTTGCCTTTCAGCTTTGGATATCTTGGCACTCTCTTACTAACTCTGCCAAAATACACTCCCCAGCCCATGACATAAACACTTCCCCACCTTCTTGAGGTACTCACAACACCAGAGTTATTCAGCAGGGCCCTGAGTGCCCCTCTCAGTATGACCTCCATCGAAATTTCCAGTTTCTCTGGATAATTTTTCGTACCCATTCTTGCCCTGCATACTCTCATCTCTCCGCCTTTGCTTTAAGGCTGAAGTCCTCTTCAGTTCAAATCAGTCGCTCAGTCGTGTCTGATTCTTTGTAACCCCATGTACTGCAGCACACCAGGTTTCCCTGTTCATCAACAACTCCCGGAGCTTGCTCAAACTCATGTCCATTGAGTCGGTGATGCCATCCAACCATCTCACTCTCTGTCATCCCCTTCTCCTTCTGCCTTCAATCTTTAACCCAGCATCAGGGTCTTTTCTAATGAGTCAGTTCTTAGCATCTGATGGCCAAAGTACTGGAGCATCAGCTTTAGCATCAGTCTATCCAATGAATACTCAGGGTTGATATCCTTTAGGATTGACCAGTTTGATCTCCTTGCAGTCCAAGGGACTCTCAGGAGTCTTCTCCAACACCACAGTTCAAAAGCATCAATTCTTCAGTGCTCAGTTTTGTTTATAGTCCAGTTCTCTCATCCATACATGATTACTGGAAAAACCATAGCTTTGACTAGACAGACCTTTGCCAGCAAAGTAACGTCTCTGCTTTTTAATATGCTGTCTAGGTTAGTCATAGCTTTTCTTCCAAGAAGTAAGCGTCTTTTAATTTCATGGCTGCAGTCACCATCTGAAGTGATTTTAGAGCCCAAGAAAATAAAGTCTGTCATGGTTTACATTTTTTCCCCATCTATTTGCCATGAAGTGATGGGGACCAGATGTCATGATCTTCATTTTTTGAATGTTGAGTTTTAAGCTAGCTTTTTCACTCCTCTTTCACTTTCATCAAGAGGCTTTTTAGTTCCTCTTCACTTTCTGCCATAAGGGTGTGTCATCTGCATATCTGAAGTTATTGATATTTCTCCGGCAATCTTGATTCTAGCTTGTGCTTCATTCAGCCTGGCATTTCACATGATGTATTCTGCATATAATAAGCAGGGTGACAATATACAGCCTTGACATACTCCTTTCCTAATTTGGAACCAGTCTGTTGTTCCATGTCCAGTTCTAACTGTTGCGTCTTGACCTGCATACAAATTTCTTAGGCAACAGGTAAGGCGGTCTGGTATTCCCATCTCTTGAAGAATTTTTCACAGTTTGTTATGATCTAGACAAAGGCTTTGGCGTAATAAATAAAGTAGAAGTAGGTGTTTTTCTGGGCTTCCCTTGTAGTTCAGTCAGTAAAGAATTTGCCTGCAGTGCGGGAGACCCGGGTTCAATCCCTGGGTTGGGAAGATCCCCTGGAGAAGGAAATGGCAACCCACTCCAGTATCCTTGCCTGGAAAATCTCATGGACAGAGGAACCTAGTGGATTGCAGTCCGTGGGGTCGCAAAGAGTCAGGCACAACTGAGCAACTAACACACACACACACACAGATGTTTTTCTGGGATTCTGTTGCTTTTTCTATGATCCAACGGATGTTGGTAATTTGATCTCTGGTTCCTCTGCCTTTTCTAAATCCAGCTTGAACATCTGGAGCCCCATGAACAGTATGAAAAGGCAAAAAGATATGACACAGAAAGATGTGCCATAGAAATAGACCTGTAGGTCTATTTAAAAAAAAATCATGCTCTTTCTTTAAAAAGAAAAATAAGTGTGGTGTCATAAATCAAACTCCCTCTACCAGCCCTTGCTTCCTGTCCACGCCTTCTCCTTTCTGGCAAACTTCTAATCTTCTGATGGTTCTTTTAATGTCAACCTTCATATTTTAAAGTAAAACACTAATAATGATATATTTGGTGGGCTTTCCTGGTGGCTCAGTCACAAAAATCTGCCTGCCAGTGCAGGAGACTCAAGTTTGATCCCTGGGTCAGGGAGATCCCCTGGAGCAGGAAATGGCAATCCTTTTCAGTATTTTTGCAGAGGAAATCTCATGGACAGAGGAGCCCGGCAGGCTACAGTTCATGGGGTCACAAAAGCGCTGGACACAACTTAGTGACTAAACAATAATATATTTATTTTTTGGCTGAATATAAACTGATGACTTCTATTATGATGAGGTTTTCACTTTGTTATCACCTAGATCCCATCTATACACATATACTTACACTTATGCGTTAGAAAAAGAAAAACACCCTGAATATTCATTGGAAGGACTGGTGCTGAAGCTGAAGCTCCAATACTTTGGCCACCTGCTGGAAAGAGTCAACTCATTGGAAAAGATCCTGATGCTGGGAAAAACTGAAGGCAAAAGGAGAAGAGGGTGGCAGAGGATGCAATAGATAGCATCACGGACTCATGGACATGAATTTGAGCCAACTCTAGGAGATAGTGAAGGACAGGGAAGCCTAGTGTGTGAAGAGTCAGACATGACTCGTTGCATGAACAACAACAAATATATGTGTACGTATATTCTCCTTCCCCATCTTAATATGATTAAATCTTAAGTTTGAAGTCTATTAATATTTGTCATGTTATAAGAGAAAAGTAGACTGAGTAAATCTAAAGGTCTAATTGGCTTTATTATTATTTTTTAAAAGATTTTTTGATGGCGATCATGTTTAAAGTCTCGATTGAATTTGTTACAGTGTTGCTTCTGTTTTAGTTTAGGTGTTTTGGCCTGGAGGCATGTGGAATCTTAGCTCCCCAACCAGAGATGGAATCTGCACCCCCTGCACTGGAAGGGAGAGTTTCAGCTGGACTGCCAGCGNGGCGATCATGTTTAAAGTCTCGATTGAATTTGTTACAGTGTTGCTTCTGTTTTAGTTTAGGTGTTTTGGCCTGGAGGCATGTGGAATCTTAGCTCCCCAACCAGAGATGGAATCTGCACCCCCTGCACTGGAAGGGAGAGTTTCAGCTGGACTGCCAGCGAAGTCCCTGACTGGCTTTATTAAATGACTCCTGAGGTGCTTCAGAGGAGTTTGTGTAAAATGGAAGGTTTCTATAGCAGAAAGAGGGTGGGACAAGGAAATTACAAGAGTGGATTATTTCAAGAACATCACCCTCCCTGAGAGGAAGGCAGGGGCAGTGTGGGGGCAGGGGGCAGTCATAGGCAGATTACCTCACTAGTCCTACCAGGAAATTTCACACTCAGTGGTTTTTAAACCTTCTGGGAGAGGTTAAAACTGCATTAGGTTAGGTATTAAGTCTTGGTGTGATTTACCACAGTGACTTCAGGGCTTGTTGTTTCTTTTTAACAGGTATTTACATGCAACCGGTTTTACTATGAATGTAGTCTCTTACTTGGGCTTTTTCTCTTAATCATTGCCTTGCTCCTCCCTTGACTTTATTTTCCTTGTTTCATTTTCCATTTTTTTGTTGCTGTTCAGGCACTAAGTCATGTCCAACTCTTTCTGGGACCCCATGGACTGTAGCCCACTGGGTTCCTCTGTCTATGGAATTCTCCAGACAAGAATACTGGAGTGCATTGCCATTTCCTTCTCCAGGGGATCTTCCCAACCTGGGGATCAAACCTGAGTCTACTGCATTGGCAGGTGGATTCTTTACCACTGAGCCATCAGGGAAGCCCATTTACCTAGCATTTATTAGTCCTCAAGCTCTCTGCCAAAAGTGTACATCTCTTCTCAATTCCTTCAGACTTATTGAGGACTCTATCAATTTCACCTTTTTCTTAGAACTCCTCCCCTCCCCTCAGAGTCATCCACCTTCCTGCTGCATGGTGAATGTCTTGCCTTCCAGGCCACAGTACGGCTATCGTGAGCTCACCTCTCACCCTGATCCTGAAAATTCCTTCTACTCCTCTCTGGTGTGGGCTCTCATGTTTCCTAGTTTCCATGACTTCCTCTTTGTTGGTTTATTCTCTTCAATGAAGCACCACTTCTAGTAGCTTCCTGAAGAAAAAAATGCATGGGAGAAATTTCATAAGTTGTTCTGTATTTGAAGATCTTTTATTGTGTCTTTATGCTTGAATGATAGTTTGGGAGGTATCTTAGTTCAGGCTGCCATAACAAAGTACTGTAGACAAGGACTTCCCTGTAGCTCAAATGGTTAAGAATCTGCCTGCAATGCAGGAGGCCTGGGTTCAATCCCTGGGTTAGGAAGATCCTCTGGAGAAAGGAATGGCAATCCACTCCAGTATTCTTGCCTGGAGAATCCCCTGGACAGAGGAGCCTGGTAAGCTACAGTCCATGGGGTCGCAAAAAGTTGGACAGGGCTGACTGACTAACACACACCAGTGGTTATAAATGACAGAAGTTTCTTTCTAACAGTTCTGGAGGCAGGAAGTTTCATATCAGGGTGCCAGCCTGGATGGGTTCTAGGGAAAGCCCTCTTCTGACTTATGAAAGTGAAGTAGCTCAGTCGTGTCTGACTCTTTGCATCCCCATGGACTGTAACATCCGTCCATGGCTCCTCTGTCCATGGGATTTTCAAGGCAAGAGTACTGGAGTGGGTTGCCATTTCATATCCTCATCTGGTAGAGAGCAGAGAGAAGGAAGCAAACTGTTACAAGGGCACTAATCCCATTCATGAGAGCTCCAAGTACATGATTGTATCACCCCCTACCCCCAAAAGCCCCACCTCTTAATATCAACAGGCAGGGAAAACAGGTCCTATACAAAGTATTGAAATCAGAATAGTATCTGAAATATCAGCTTGAAGCCAGAAGATAATGAAATGATGACTTCCATCCCTGGTCCTGGGAGATTCCGAATGCCAAGGAGCAGCCACAACTACCGAAGCCCAAGCTCTAGAACCCATGTTCTGCAAGGGACGCCACCGTGATGAGAAGCCTGCACAACACAACTGAATATCTCGGCTTGAGAAAGCCCATGCACGATAACAAAGACCCAGGACAACCAAAACTAATTTTTAAAATTTCTTCTATGTTTTCTATGTCCTGCAAGTTCCTTTTATTCCTGCTTGTTTGTTTCTCTGGTGATCCTTGCCTGACTGCTTGCATGTTCAGTTCAGTTCAGTCGCTCAGTCGTGTCCGACTCTTTGCGACCCCATGAATTGCAGCATGCCANCCTGATGCAAAGAGCTGACTCATTTAAAAAGACCCTGATGCTGGAAAAGATTGAGGGCGGGAGGAGAAGAGGACGACAGAGGATGAGAAGGTTGGATGACATCACTGACTCAATGGACATGGGTTTGGGTGGACTCTGGGAGTTGGTGATGGACAGGGAGGCCTGGTATTCTATGGTTCATGGGGTCACAAAGAGTCAGACACGACTGAGTGACTGAACTGAACTGATCTCACCCTAAGTTCAAATACAGTAAAAATTGGGGCATTGCACTATTTCATAGAAATGAGATATGCTATTTTCTTCATGGAATTTTAGCTGACTAGGATAAGATTGAATTGACTGTTCCGGAACCTGAAATAAAGGCGATTTGACAGGGTATATTTCTATTCATTTTCTTTAATTTATTTTTTCTGGAAGTAGCTTAAGTATTTTCTGGAAATGTCAAATGAAATAAGCAAAGATAACCAGATTGATTTAAAAAGTGGATTTTCATGTTTTTACTGAACAAAAGTAAGAACACTTTTTCTCTAAGGGGTTCATAGGCAAATTTAAAAAAAAACAATTATTTTGGGTTGTAAATTTTTAATTCATTTGGCTTTGAAAGGAAGAACATCAAAAATAAAACCTTACTAAACCCCAACGATCATATTTTCTCCTCAAATTGCCCCTCTGGATTTTCACAATCCTGTCAAGCTACTATTTCTCTCCAAATCAACCATATTAGAAAGTCAGGGAGCATCCTGTCCACTCTCCCTTCTCCTCACCTCTCCTCTTCCTCATCTTCCCCACCATGTCTGGTCCCCCCGCTCAGTCACCAGGTCTCAGGCTTTTACTTCCAGGTCTACCTTTCCATTTCTTCTGAACTATCTTAGTCCAAGTCCTCAGGTGCCTCACAGGTAAGTTATTGCCATTTGCCTTACTGCCTCCAATCTGTTTTTAGAGGAACTTCAAGTTTTTTTGCCTAGAGTCAGGGCAGTAAACGAGTGAAATGATCTGGATGAGAACAAGCAGGCTTTTATTTTTTTAATTGAAGGATAATCGCTTTACAGAATTTTGTTGGTTTCTGCCAAACATCAACATGAATCAGCCATAGGAGTACATACGTCCCCTCCCTCTTGAGCCTTCCTCCCATCTCCCTCCCTAACCCACCCTTCTATGTTGCTATATAGCCCCTATGGTGTTTTTTTTTTTTCCCCTAAATTTATTTGTTTTAATTGGAAGATAATTACTTTACAGTATTGTGATGGCTTCTGCCATACATTGACATGAATCAGCCACATGTCCCCTGATTCTGAACCACAACCCGCCCCTACACCCCCACCCCTGCAACCTCCCTCCACACCTTACGCCCTGGGCTGTCCCAGAGCATCAGCTTAGAGTGCTTCATGCATCTAACTTGTATTGGTCATCTATTTTATATATGGTAATATACTTCTTTCAATGCTATTTTCTCAAATCATCCCACCCGCACCTTCTCCCACATAGTCCAAAAGTCTGTTCTTTACATCTGTGTCTCTTTTGCTGCCTTGCATATAGGATCGTTGTTAGCATCTTTCTAAATTCCATATATGTGCATTAATATACTGTAATGGTGTTTCTCTTTCTGACTTACTTCACTCTGTATAACAGGCTCCAGTTTAATCTGCCTCATTAGAATGGGGTCAAACTCATTCCTTTTTATACCTGAGTAATATTCCATTGTGTATATGTACCACACTTTCTTATCTGCCAGTGGACATCTAGGTTGCTTCCATGTCCTAGCTATTGTAAACAATGCTGCAGTGAACATTGGGGTACACGTGTCTCTTTCAATTCTGGTTTCCTCAGTGTGTATGCCCAGCAGTGGGATCGCTGGGTCATATGGCAGTTCTATTTGCAGTTTTTTAAGGAATCTCTACACTGTTCTCCATAATGGCTGTATCGGTTTGCATTCCCACCAACAATGTAAGAGGGTTCCCTTTTCTCCACATCCTCTCTAGCATTTATTGTTTGTAGACTTTTTGATGGTGGCCATTCTGACCAACATGAGATGATACCTCTTTATGGTTTTGATTTGCATTTCTCTAATAATGAGTGATGCTGAGCATCTTTTCATGTGTTTATTAGCCATTTGTATGTCTTCTTTGAAGAGATGTCTGTTTAGTTCTTTGGCCCACTTTTTGATTGGGTTGTTCGTTTTTCTGGTATTGAGCTGCATGAGCTGCTTGTATATTTTGGAGATTAATTCTTTGTCAATTGTTTCATTGCTATTATTTTCTCCCATTCTGAAAGTCAGGCAGCCTTTTTAAAGGGTAGCCTCTATTCAGCTCTAGCCAATTGTTGCTTCAGCAAGCATGATGGGACAATGTTGCTAGAAATCCAACTTTCTCAGAAAAATCAGAAATTTCCAGAGTTTCCATAAGTTCTCTCACTTCCCTTGAATTTCTGGGAATTATACATCCAAACAGAGGGATGTGTAGTGCCTGGAAAATAGGATATGCAATATACTGGGCTGGCCAAGCCTATCAATGCTTGTCATGCCCATAGTTCCTAAACTGATCCTAAATGTTTCCTTAGAAAGTGCCTCACCGTCCTGGCTCATCATTTTTGGCAGGAGCAGCCCAGAGGAGATCTGATCTAGTAAGAAAGTTCTGTTGAACCAGGATGATGGTGATGAATCATCCAACTGTCCAGTGAGAACCAATCCAAACTGGACCAATCAGCTTCCCTCTGGAATTTGAACTTCAGATAAACAGTGTGTTAATTGGCAGTGACAGTAGAGGTAGAAATATACAAAAGCACACAGTAGTTAAATGGTGGCGCTGACAGAACATTAGACCAACAAACATCTTCTGTTTAGGAGTCACAAAATAAACCTAGTTATCTAAGGTTGCGCTGGATGCTGAAGAAATTTTGTTCTTCATTCCAGATCTTTTAGGCACTATATCATAATTCCTCTTCTTCCCATGAGTTCTGGGTATAAAGGTATCCTAGGATCCCATGGGAGAAGGCAATGGCACTCCACTCCAGTACCCTCGCTTGGAAAATCCCATGGGTGGAGGAGCCTGATAGGCTGCAGTCCATGGGGTCGCTAAGAGTTAGACACGACTGATTGACTTCACTTTGACTTTTCACTTTCATGCATTAGAGAAGGAAATGGCAACCCACTCCAGTATTCTTGCCTAGAGAATCCCAGGGACGGGGAAGCCTGGTGGGCTGCCGTCTATGGGGTCGCACAGAGTTGGATACGACTGAAGCGACTTAGCAGCAGCAGCAGCAGGATCCTATGAGGCCTGATATGTGATCAGTCAGGAAGATCCCGTGGAGAAGGAAATGGCAACCCACTCCAGTACTCTTGCCTGAGAAAATTCCATGGATGGAGGAGCCTGGTGGGCTACAGTCCATGGGGCCGCAGACTCAGACCAGGACTGAGTGACTTCATNGCAGCAGGATCCTATGAGGCCTGATATGTGATCAGTCAGGAAGATCCCGTGGAGAAGGAAATGGCAACCCACTCCAGTACTCTTGCCTGAGAAAATTCCATGGATGGAGGAGCCTGGTGGGCTACAGTCCATGGGGCCGCAGACTCAGACCAGGACTGAGTGACTTCATACTTTCTTATCTCTCTTATGACTGTGTTTGTATCATTAAAACAGATACCTCATCACTTTATTCACTCATCTGAGTGAATTTCTCAATGAAGAAACACAATGTATTCAGTGTTCTTTTCTCTTAAGAGGTAATTTTCTCAAATCTTGATAAACTGCAAAATGCTTGTCCTAACTGCTCCTTTTCTGTGATCCTCTGCCTTTCTCTTCAAATTGTTTTGTTGTTTAAAACTATTCTGTAATACTTAAGAACACTGTTTACTAACGGAAAAATATATCAGTAAGTCTAATTAATGTGCGAGTCTAAAAGTCTAAAAAATGCGCCAGTATTCTAGAGTGCACGGGAAGCCTGGGGTGCTGCAGTCCATGGGGTCGAAAAGAGTCTGACGTGACAGAACAACAACGCACCTCAGGGCATGTGGCCCTCAGGCAAGTTACTTTATCTTTCAGTTCAGTTGCTCAGTCTTGTCCGACTCTTTTCAGCCCCATGAACTGAAAGAAACCCCAGGCTTCCCTGTTCATCAACAACTCCCGGAGCTTGCTCAAACTCGTGTCCATCGAGTCGGTGATGCCCTCCAACTATCTCATCTCTGTCGCCGTCTCCTCCTGCCTTCAGTCTTTCCCAGCATCAGGGTCTCTTTCAATGAGTCAGCTCTTTGCATCAGGTGGCCAAACTATTGGAGCTTCAGCTTCAGCATCAGTCCTTGCAATGAATATTCAGGACTGATTTCCTTTAGTATTGACTGGTTTGATCTCCTTGCAGTCCAAGGCACTCTCAAGAGTCTTCTCCAACACATCAAAAGCATCAATTCTTCAGCACTCTCTTCATCTTTAGGCTTTCTATATCATTTACATTTACATTACAAGTAGATAGAATATCTTCTTTAAAGGATTGAAAAATTAAATGATAATAGATGAAAAAGTGTTTTGAAAAAATCGAAACTTTTACAAAAACAAAAGAACAATTAGCTCATTCTAGAGGTTCCACAATCTTTGCCCACTCTTTTCCACCAGCTCTTGCTAGGCTATATTTTTTACTTGGATCTTAAACCCAACTTCACTTTAGAGACCTGAGAACTTCAATGAAAGTCTCGCTAAGATCTTTGACAACAAAATCTTTTACAGGGATTCCCAGGTGGCTCAGTGGTAAAGAATCCGCCTGCCAGTGCAGGAGACATGGGTTCCATCCGTGGGTGGAGACGATCCCTTGGAGAAAGAAGTGGCAACCCACTCCAGTATTCTTGCCTAGAAAATCCCATGGACATAGAAGCCTGGTGGGCTACAGTCCATGAGGTCGCTAAAAGAGTTGGACACAATTTAGTGACTAAATAACAAGATCTTTTACAAGACTGGAAGTATATGATTCCTATTCATCCCATGATCATGAACACTTACTACGTAGTAAGTGTTGGAAACACAAAAATGAGTAAAATCCAGCAAAAAAAGCGAACAGCAATGAAAAATGATGAAATGTAGAATTCACAAAGTTTATATAAAGTTATTGGGAAGCATCATTCTGGCTATTGCCTCTGTTCGACTCTGCTATCAATCACAAAATACTTTTCAAGCACACAAAGCTGAAGAATACTGGTTAAAGGGTGGTAAGATACAAAGAAGTTAAAAGATTATTGTGGTATTTTAATAACCTATAATCTAGTGTTGCAAGCAGTACGATGGTGTTAAAATTTTAGTCTTGCCTGACCTGGAATTCAAATTCTGTTAACTTGCTAATTGCATGACACTTGAGAAGTACTTTTTGCCTCTCTAAGCCTGTTTTCAGGATTCCCTGGTGGCTCAGAGGGTAAAGAGTCTGCCTGCAAGGCAAGAGACCTGAGTTTGATCCCTGGGTCGGGAAGATCCCTTGGCGAAGAAAAGGGAAACGCACTCTAGTATACTTGCCTATACTAGATGGAGAAGACTGGTGGGCTATAGTCCATAGGGTCGCAAAGAGTCGGACACTGAGCGACTTCTCTTTCACTTTCAAGCCTGTGTTCTCTCTTGTAAACTAGCGATAAAATATAGTACCTATTCCTTAGAGTTCTTTCGAGGTTCAAACGAGATAATTTAAGTAAAAAACAGGTCACAGTACACAAGTGCTAGATAAATAGCCACAATTCTTTCTGTGTGAGCGCAGTACGGGGCGATGACAAATTTCTATCAACACAGAGCAAGTAAAATGCAGTGTGTTGCAGAACTGTTTCACTTTCTCCCTTTGAGACACAACCCTCCTCCTCTGCTTCCTTCTCAGTACCAAGCACTGTTTCGCGATCCAAAGTCTGACCGTATGAAAGCGGTAACATTNAATATTATTAATTCCAAACTGAAAACTCAAATGCCCATGGAACAATATATTCACACACTGGGTACTAAACAGCAATAAGAACAACTGATCCACAACTATGTGGAACAATACAGATGAATCTACTAAGGCAATGATGAAGATAAAGAAGACAGACATAAAACTGTATACATAAGATTTCAAAATAGTGTATAAAAGCAGGTTAAACTCATCTACTGTGTTTGCCAACAAAGGTCTGTAGAGTCAAAGCTATGGTTTTTCCAGTAGTCCTGTACGGATGTGATAGTTGGATCATATGGAAGGCGGAGTGCTGAAGAATTGATGCTTTTGAACTGTGGTGCTGGAGAAAACTCTTGAGAGTCCCCTGGACAGCAAGGAGATCAAACCAGTCAATCCTAAATGAAATTAATCCTGAATATTCACTGGAAGCCTGATGCTGAAGCTGAAGCTCCAATACTTTGGTCACCTGATGTGAAGAACCGACTCATTGGAAAAGATTCTGATGCTGGAAAAGACTGAAGGCAGGAGAAGAAGGGGGCAGCAGAGGATGAGATGGTTGGACGGCATCACTGACTCAATGGACATGAGTTTGCACAAACTCTGGGAAACAGTGAAGAACAGAGAAGCCTGGCGTGCTATAGTCCATGGGGTTGCAAAGAGTCAGACATGACTTAGTAGCTGAACAACAACTGTGTTAAAAATGAGGAGACTGGCTCTCTGAGGAGTGCAGAAGGGAAAAAGCATACTTTATCTCTATTTTGGTATGAACACCTCATCTCATTCAATCCATAATTGACAAGCTTGGTTTCAATATCATAAAATACCTGTTACTGTGATACTTCCTGTTGAAAAAATCTGTAATGTAGCTCTTAGCGATTTTATCCGATAGCACACAGCAGGATGAAGTTCAGGTTCATAACTATACAAAAAAAGCCACAATTAATATAAATATGTATAGACTGACAAGTAATTTCAAATTTGGTAAGTTATGTTGATTCTTTGAAGACCTACCTGGCATGAGGTCTATTGTTCTTTGTGAATTCTGGCAAACGGATTTCAAATGGCATGTTACACACTGCCAAAACATTAACAACCTTAAAATCTGTAAATATTACCTTTGGGAGAGAAGTAAAACCAATGAATTATTTTGAAACAAAAAAAACCTTACTCGTGGCAATCTTAATTTTAAATCTTAAATTTTAATCCTTAAAAATAACAGCAAACAAGATAAACAGAAACATTTAAAGCATGATTTAATATTTGAAGTTACCAGAGACTTCTTATTGCTGTAATGAAAGCGGGGAAGTGGGGAGCTCAAAAACTTTATGAAAAAAGAAACAAAGCCTGAGATAACTGCATGAATAAAATAGTACATCTGGGTCTTCTGAATCTTATTTTAAGACTGTACTTTAAACAGGATATTTAATCTATCAGTGTAAGAGGGAGAACAGTGAGGAAACATTAAAGCAGATTCCTCCAAAAAAGAGTCAAAATGGAAAAGCTGTCATTTCAAACTCAAAAAGCAGTGGACTCTGAGCTCCAAAGGCCAGACTTCTTATTATACACAGTAAGGTAGAATCATGTTTCTGTGAATTTAGTTAGATGTTGGCTCACTTGGGGGGACACAGTGAGGAACAAGGTGACAAAGTTGTATCTTTAACTCACTGGGATTTCTCGCAACCTCTCTAATGTAAGGCTAAGAAAAGAAGCTCCAAGGCTGAAAATAATGTCCTCTCAATATTAATAACTTTAGCCACTTCTGCCAATATTTTAATGGTTTTACCCTGTTATCCTTTCAACTGTTCCTAGTAAAACCGCAAATCTGGATGAACTAACTGTCCTCCAACTCAGCACAGCCACAAGGCAGAGAGAGAAAGTCACGAGACGCGCCCAGTGGCCCTGCCATCAGGCTCGGCTCCCTACCGAACTCCTGGCCAGCACCCACCCCCACGCCCCCCAGCACCTCGGTGCCTGCTTAGCACCTTCCACCTCAGGGGAGGCTGCAGTCATCAGAGAGAAACTTGACCCCCCATCCCCTCCCACCCAAATCCCAAACTGCCTAGGCCCATCTCTTTTTCTTTTACTTACTCATCATTTCTAAGTGACACAGTGAGTCCAGGATACATGTTCATTTTATTCAAAGTTATGCCTCCAGCAACTATATTTTATAAGGCTGACCTGCTAGAGATGGTCACCTTACAAGGCTGAGAGCCTGCTAAGCAGTGTGTACGTGTCAACAGGGTCCTATGGCTCTCGCTCATCATCCTGACACAGGATTCTTGTGATGATCAAACACAGATTGTGTGTGTGAGAGTATGAATGAGAGGGAGAGAGAGAGAGGGAGAGAAAAGTGAAAAATTTAAGGAGTTGAAAGCAGTTAATCTATAAGGAAACAAGTCTCTCTCTATGGGAAAGCAATTTGTGAAAAACCAGGATCCCACACAAACATCCTCATGGGCAAAGTCTGGCACTACAGTTTTGAGCTGAAGGACAGAATTATACAACTTAAAAAAAGGTCAATCATAAGAGGACTTTGAGGACTTCAATCCTATATGTATATAAAATTTATAGAAATAAATTTTTGGATATCTGTAGCTTAGATAGCTTTTGAAAACATTACCTGAAATCCTAGTTTCTGGAGACTACGGGCTAAACGTCTGGCACCAAATTTAGCTTCTTCTTCACTATGGTTTAAAAGAAAGAAAAAGATTATCACTTACACAAGAAATAAATTTTATACTGAGGAACACAACAAATTGTACATGTGATTTTGTTTTCAAGTCTGGAAAAATGTCTTTCCCATACGGGAAAAATTAAAAAATAAAAACCCAAGTAACATTTACCTTGTTGCTCCAGTGCAAATAATTTTTCCTGAGGACCAAATTGTAGCTGTAATTCTAGGCTTTCTAAGCTTCATTAATACTTTCTGCAAAAAGAAAAGAGAATCAAAAGCCCAACAGCCTGGTTAATTGTTCTATTCCGCGTGGCCACTTTATGTTCAGGTACTACTTCAAGCTTACCCAAGACTGAAATAACTGTTCTCCAAACCACCCACTCTGAAATCAAGAACCACACTGAACATAAAGAACATATTAATTCAAAAGGACATTTAATTAATAAAAAATTCAAGGTCTGTCTGTATCTCTCACTATTCACTTGGGATCAATGTACTACAAGGACACATTTCAACTTCTCACTCTGTTCACATAACTGGAATTTGCAATTTGCATGGGTCCTCGAACATGCCAAACTGTGCATGCCTTAGGAACTTGGCATCGCTGTTACTTTCATCTGGCATTCTTTTCCTTCAGTGTTCTCATTGCATTCATGTCTCTCACCAGATGTCATCTCTACAGAGAGACCTTCCCTGACCATTTCACCAACACACCCATCGCTTCACCCCTGTGACTTCTAACCCTGCTTTTCTCTGCTTCATGGTGCTCATTACTTACTTCTGTGTCTTACAGCTGATATGCCTATTACATATTCATGACTGATGTGCAAATCTTGAATGCAGAAGGAAGTTTGGAGCTGGAGATGTAATTTTAGATTTCTTATAAATGAAAGGCACTTAAAACTATGGATTTGGATTAAATTTTCTATAGTGTGAATGTAAACAGGTCAGGGACTAAGGGCCAAGATAACATGTGAATTTAAATTTTCATTGCAACTTTTCATTTATGGCAATATTTAATAAATGGCCATAATATACAAAAGAGCTAAATGTTTTACTGAATATGTAACAAAAAAAGGAATTGGACATTTCTTCTTAAGATTCTTGTTACATTTTGAGTTCCTCTCTTTCTCTGTCNCAGGGACTAAGGTCCAAGATAACATGTGAATTTAAATTTTCATTGCAACTTTTCATTTATGGCAATATTTAATAAATGGCCATAATATACAAAAGAGCTAAATGTTTTACTGAATATGTAACAAAAAAAGGAATTGGACATTTCTTCTTAAGATTCTTGTTACATTTTGAGTTCCTCTCTTTCTCTGTCATATGTTATATTATTAAACTAGAAAGCTAGTAAACCTGGGGAGACTCAGTTTATCACAGGCTCAAAACAAAATTTGAGCTAAAATATATTATAAAATTTCTTACCTAAGTGGCTGAGAAACAGTTTTTTCTTCATTTAGTTGTCTTTCACTACCAGCTTGTCCATCAACTCAAGATGCTAACCTTCCTAGGAATAATGACTCGTCTGCCGTATGGCATGCTCAAGTTTCAATGCAGCATTGAAACTTGTTCCTGTTCCTCTCTTTTTAGCAGATTATTTACTTCTTTTTAAAAGTGAAGATGGCAATTATTGATGAACATGAAAATCTTCAATTGTGACTCACTGAAATTTTTAATTGAATTCATCTGTACTTCATTTCTAGCCTGAAGAACTAATGCAAATTTACCAAGATATACTGGCATCTAATTTTTAGAGCTTTAGCAGGGCCTTCATACCCATTCTTAATTTTTATAATAAATGTATAAGGTGTTGTCCTCATTCTTTATTTAGTATGTCACTCACAGTACTATAAAATTAGGCTATGTAGCACACATAACTAAGATCAGATACTTACTCCAACATCACGCTTATAAATTACGTTTGCTCCCTCTAAAGCAATCTTCCTTAAGTTCAAATGGCATCTTGTTCTAAAAACACAGACTACATTTGTAATTAGAATGTCCAGTGCAACATCACTGTCTGCATCCATTGGGGTAGTTTAAAAACTTGGCTTCCCACCACGAAGATCACATCCTGAAAAATAAAAACAAATAATTAAATAATTAAACTCAAATGTTCTGTTAATACTTTGGTCACAAAGAATCTTGAAAACTAAAATGCAAGAAGTAGATCTCTATTTTTATTTTTCAAATGTTATTCAAATCATGTCCTTTCTTTGCCCCATGAAAAACGTCTCTTTTAAAAAGATAACGTGCAGGGAATTAGAAATACAATAGCTTAAATGAAAAAGCCATTGAAAAAAAATAAAATAAAAAGATAATGTGTCATAGAAAGTCTTTGAAAATCTGAATCTAACTTTCATTCCTTAAAACCAATCAGTAACTTTATATGCCAGGAACTTGCCAGACTTAACTCTTGCAACTCGCCTTTACAGCCACCACTTTCCAGGTGTGTCACGGCTATGGTGAATCTCCAAACACACCACGTTCAAGGGCTGGACTCTATGTGGTCCCAATGTCCAACCATTAACGGTACTAAAATCCACCTCATACAACTAGAAAGGGCTATATAAAGCACGATCTACTTTTTCTCTATTCTGGTAGGGCCATTGACTTTCTTAAGTTTTAAGACACAGAGATATTAATAATAACATTCATTAACAGACTTTCTTCATTTACTAGTTATTCATTCATTAATCACTTACTGAAAACCTCGACACATTGAGGAGACTGGAGCAAAACAGAAATAAGGCATAAGATGTCCCGAAGCAGCTCACCAGCCTGTGTACGTACGGGAAAGCTCTAACAAACAATTGCTTAGCACCATACCATTTTTACCAAGATCCCAATCTTTTCAAAACAATGACAGGAATATTTCTAAAAGCAAACAAAAATGAGCCCTAGTTTTTACTAAGTACACGATCTACATCCAGCTAAAATATTTTCTCTTTGAGTATCCACAGCTTAAAAAATAAGCAATAGTGATTCAGTTGACCTATCCCACAAAAAGAAAAATCAGAAAAATGGTAACAATGCTATTATAATTATCTTTAAAATTCCTTGAGGCACAATACAAAAAAGAACTAGTATTCTTTATAAGCCTTCAAATTATTATATGACTAAAAAGTGAAGCCATGAGTCCAAATTAAAAAAAAAATCTACCTTGTTTTTCTACATTGTAGTTTCTGGTAGGACACAGTGAGAAGTCAGGTGGCGACTTTTAGCATCTCTGAAGGATCATATAGCATTGAACTCTGTGTATCATTTGAACCTCAGCTTCATTCTATTTTCTTTCTTATATTTAGTTCAATCCACCTATCTGTTTGTTTTTCTGTTCTTTGTGCTTGAGCAATCTCAAATGATTCTTGGGTACAAGAGGCGGGGGGGACAGGGGTAGCAGTGGCATCTGAGGGATAGATATATAGGTGGACAGATTAATACGCAGAGGACAGGAGCAGTTATCAGTGGTGATCTATAAGTGCACACTCAACATCCAACTCACCACGGACTATTCTGAGGACATAGGCCGATTATACAATCTATCTGTGTCTTGGTTTTCTCACCTATGACATGAAATGGACAGTGCCTAACAGATAGTACCATGGGAATTACATAAAATGTATGAAAAGTACTTAACACATATAGTCGGAAAATAGTAACACAAAAAATATCAGTGATTAGGGGTAAAAGTTTAAGTCCAAGTCCACAGGTAGAGCAGAGGTTTCTTAGCCATCACTTTCATGATTATATCATAACCCAGATATTGCTCCACTTGCTACTTTCCTATTAGAACTCAGAAATAACTGTGAGGCAGAGGCTCCTGACTGCTCACCCCAACACCCATTTCACCCCTCCTTCACAATGAACAGAACCCAGATGTCTAGCTGGATATATTGTGGCAGGAAAAAAAGAAATTATATACATTTTAGCCTCCCTGGCAAGAGACATTCCCCAAGAGGACACATGTGCTGTACTGTCAAAGAAATGTAAAGCAATATGGCTTCATGACTTTTGAGAAGTCTGCTCAGAGGGACCGAATTAACCAGAAGACCCTTTTGCCTTTCTGCTCTTCTTCATTCTTGCTGGATGGAGACTGTATGTGAGAGCTGGAGTTCAAGACACCATTCGGGATCATGAGATGGGTATGGAAGAACAGTAAAACAGAAGAAGCCTGTGACCCTGATATTGTGAAACTCCTTATCACCCCCATCATTTTCTAATGCTAGACTTTATGAACGTGAGGGAAAAATCAATTTCTATTTTAAGCCCTCTTGGTGGACTTTAGCTATATGCAGCCAAAATCTAATCCTGACTGATACACATGCCATGATGAGGCCATCTCTTCAAGAAAATGAGAGATACCAAGGGAACATTTCATGCAAAGATGGGCTCGATAAAGGACAGAAATGGTACGGACCTAACAGAAGCACAAGATATTAAGAAGAGATGGCAAGAATACACAGAAGAACTGTACAAAAAAGATCTTCACGACCCAGATAATCATGATGATGTGATCACTCATCTAGAGCCAGACATCTTGGAACATGAAGTTAAGTGGGCCTTAGAAAGCATCACTACGAACAAAGCTAGTGGAAGTGATGGAATTCCAGTGGAGCTCTTCCAAATCTTGAAAGATGATGCTGTGAAAGTGCTGCACTCAATGTGCCAGCAAATTTGGAAAACTCAGCAGTGGCCACAGGACTGGAAAAGGTCAGTTTTCATTCCAATCCCAAAGAAAGGCAATGCCAAAGAATGCGCAAACTACTGCACAATTGCACTCATCTTACATGCTAGTAAAGTAATGCTCAAAATTCTCCAAGCCAGACTTCAGCAATACATGAACCGTGAACTCCCTGATGTTCAAGCTGGTTTTAGAAAAGGCAGAGGAACCAGAGATCAAATTGCCAACATTCGCTGGATCATGGAAAAAGCAAGAGAGTTCCACAAAAACATCTCTTTCTGCTTTACTGACTATGCCAAAGCCTTTGACTGTGTGGATCACAATAAACTGTGGACAACTCTGAAAGAATTCTGAACAGACTCACCTAACCTGCCTCTTGAGAAATCTGTATGCAGGTCAGGAAGCAAGAGTTAGAACTGGACATGGAACAACAGACTGGTTCCAAAGAGGAAAAGGAGTANAACCTCAGATATGCAGATGACACCACCCTTCTGGCAGAAAGTGAAGAGGAACTAAAGAGCCTCCTGATGAAAGTGAAAGGGGAGAGTGGAAAAGCTCAACATTCAGAAAACGAAGATCATGGCATCTGATCCCATCACTTCATGGCAAATAGATGGAGAAAGTGTCAGACTTTATTTTTGGGGGCTCCAAAATCACTGCAGATGGTAACAGCGGCCATGAAATTAAAAGATGCTTACTTCATGGAAGGAAAATTATGACCAACCTAGATAGCATATTCAAAAGCAGAGACATTACTTTACCAACAAAGGTCTATCTAGTCAAGGCTATGGTTTTTCCAGTGGTCATGTATGGATGTGAGAGTTGGACTGTGAAGATGGTTGAGCGCCAAAGAATTGATGCTTTTGAACTGTGGTGTTGGAAAAGACTCTTGAGAGTCCCTTGGACTCAAGGAGGTCTAACCAGTCCATTCTGAAGGAGATTGGCCCTGGTTGTTCTTTGGAAGGAATGATGCTGAAGCTGAAGCTCCAGTACTTTGGCCACCTCATGCGAAGAGTTGACTCACTGGAAAAGACTGATGCTGGGAGGGATTGGGGGCAGGAGGAGAAGGGGACGACAGAGGATGAGATGGCTGGACGGCATCACCAACTTGATGGACGTGAGTTTGAGTGAACTCCAGGAGCTGGTGATGGACAGGGAGGCCTGGCATGCTGCGATTCATGGGGTCGCAAAGAGTCTGACACAACTAAGCGACTGAATGGAACTGACAACACTTATAAAACAACTGTTAAAAGGCATTGGAGAATAACCAACAAAAGCAGAACTTGAAGGGTTACAAGCCATGGCTCTTTTCCTGAGACCGTTTTCCAAAAGCCAGAATGGGAGAATTAAGCTCAACTAGAAAATAGCTACTGGACTAAGCTGAAGAGATAGATTAGAATTCAGGGCCATCAAAATAGCTAAGACTTAACTAACAAAAATCCCAGAGATGAGGAAAATGCAGACAAACTACCTCACCTGAGCCTAAACTCTGCCTATAAATTCCTTAAGTCACTGGACACCATCTACGTTGCACATTTAAGACTCTAAGAGGTTAGCAAAAAACAGCAGCTGAAAGATTGAAGAATTGAGTGAACAATGCAAAGAAACAGGAAAACAACAAAATGGAAAAGACTAGAGATTTCTTCAAGAAAATCAGAGATACCAAGGGAACATTTCATGCAAAGATGGGTACAAATGGTATGGACATAACAGAAGTAGAAGATATTCGGAAGAGGTGGCAAGAATACACAGAAAAACTATGCAAAAAAGGTCTTAATGACCCAGATAACCACTATGGTGTGATCACTCACCTAGAGCCAGACATCCTGGAATGTGAAGTCAAGTGGCCCTAGGAAGCATCACTACAAATAAAGCTAAAGGAGGTGATGAAATTCCAGCTGAGCTGGTTCAAATCCTAAAAGATGATGCTGTTAAAGTGCTGCACTCAATAGGCCAGCAAATTTGGAAAACTCAGTAATGGCCACAGAACTGGAAAAGGTCAGTTTTCATCCCAATTCCAAAGAAGTGCAATGCCAAAGAATGTTCAAAGTACCAAACAATTGAGCTCACTGGACATGCTAGCAAGGTAATGCTCAAAATCCTTTAACCCAGGGGTCAACAGTGCAACTTCCAGATGTACAGGCTGAATTTAGAAAAGGCAGAGGAACCAAAGAGCGAATTGCCAACATGCACTGGATCATAGGAAAAGCAAGGGAATTTCAAAAAACATCTACTTCTGCTTCATTGACTATGCTAAAGCCTTTGACTGTGTAGATCACAACAAATTGTAGAAAATTCGAGATGGGAATACCAGATCACTTTACCTCCCTCCTGAGAAAACCATATGCAGGTCAAGAAGCAACAGTTAGAACAAGACATGGAACAATGGACTGTTTCAAAACTGGGAAATGAGTACATCAAGGCTGTATATTGTCACTCTACTTATTTAATTCATATGCAGAGTGCCTCATGCAAAATGCCAGGCTGGCTGAAGCACAAGCTGGAATCAAGATTGATAGGAGAAATATCAATAACCTCAGATACACAGATGATACCACTGTGATGGCAGAAAGTGAACAGCAAATAGCCTCTTGATGAAGATGAAAGGGGAGAGTAAAAGAGCTGGCTTAAAACTCAACAGTCAAAAAATGAAGATCATGGCATCCAGTCCCATTACTTCATGGCAAATAGTGGGGAAAAAATGGAAACTGTGACAGACAATCTTCTTGGGCTCCAAAATCACTGCAGATGGTGACCATAGCTATGGAAATTAAAAGATACTTGTTCCTTGGAAGAAAAGCTATGGCAAACCTAAACAGCATATTAAAAAGCAGAGACATCACTTTGCTAACAAAGGTCTGTATAGTCAAAGCTGTATGGTTTTCCAGTAGTCATGTACAGATGTGAGAACAGGACCATAAAGAAGGCTGAGCCCCAAAGAATTGACGCCTTCCAGCTGTGGTGCTGGAAAAGACTCCTGAAAGTCCCTTTGATAGCAAGGAGATCCAACCAGCCCATCCTAAAGGAAATCATTCCTGAATATTCACTGGAAGGACTGATGCTGAAGCTCTGATACTCTGGCCACCTGATGCAAAGAGCTGACTCACTGGAAAAGACCCTCATGCTGGGAAGGAGTGAGGGCAGGAAAAGGGTGTGACAGAGGATGAAATGGTTGGATGGCATCAACTCAATGGACATGAGTTTGAGCAAACTCCAGGAGACGGTGAAGGACAGGGAGCCCTCCGCGTGCTGCAGTCCATGGGGTCTTAAAGAGTCTGACAGGACTGAGTGGCTGAACAACAAACAATGTAACTGCAAATAAAAACCACTGAGGTCAGAGAGGTTAAGCAACAGTCTTAACCTCTAGAACTATAACTAGAACAAAGTAGAACTGTACTGTCTTATGAAAATGTGGTTCTTTCTATTCCTGATACTCCACAGTGACCGGGAACTGACAGTCTTTTTTTGTTTATTTTTCTCCAGACAAGTAGTATACTTTACTGCCACTAGAAGGCAGAAAATGCTGTGAATATTCACTTCTCTAGATCAATCAGGAGAAAAGTTGGTTGATTAAGGCTCTAATGCATTTGGAACAGCTTATATGTTTAATCAATCAAATGGACAATTTTCTCCTTTTCTTTTACTCTTTTTCACCAAGACCACTGGTTATCATTTAGTAAGTTAGGAAAGTATTGCTTTAGGTACAATATTACATCTAGTTTGATTTTTTTGTATATAAACCATTAACTTATAGTAATGTGAAATGCTGAATATCATTCATACTACTCATGTCCTTTGTGAAGTCAGAAGCAATACCAGTGGTACTGGTGTGACTTTGCTACACACATGGCATATAAAATTTCCTAATTTGTTCTCACCACATTTTAGGTTCTATAAATGTAACTTGTATTTGAGTATATTGGTGTCAAAATCTCATATAATCAATCAGTAGTAAAATGGCTTTCCTTTAGCCATGGAACAAAATGGATTGTTCTCCACAGATTCACAGGATGTTTATATTCTTACACTATTAGACCCAGTATGATAAAAAGAATCAAATTCCAGACCAAAACATAACTGTTCCTAAATATTTCTTCACCCACTTTGGTGATGGCTCAATCCTGACCTGGGTTCTCCTGGCTTATAAAAGGAACTCAAGGCTTCCTCTTACTTGCATGCCTCTCTAAGAATGTGCCAAAATCAAAACATTTGGTTCAAACCCAAGGAGACGGACTGATCTGACATGTTAAGATTCTAGGACTCTGAGTTGGCCACATTTTCTAGTAATCAGGATTCTCAGACATTTCTCTCTTTCTGTCTTTTCTTTCCATTTGGTTGGAGGGACTGGAGCCAGGCCACTTTACAGTCTTGTTTTTAGAACTAGGTACTTGGGGTAAAGACTGTCTAGCTCGGGTACACACACCCTATGTTGGGCTCTTCCTTGTATAGGCTCCTGGGAGTTGAGGAACAGAGGGAGTGGAGTGAAAGTGAGCAGCTCTGATTTGAGGTTATGTTGTCACTGGACAGCTTAGATATATGGCCCAGGAGAGCCAACTCTTTCTTATCACTAACTGCGCAATGTGGCATGTGAGAGCTTAGTTCCCTAACCAGGGATCAAACCCAAGATAAGTTCCCTGCAGTGGAAGTCTGAAGACTTAACCACTGGATTGTGAAGGAAGCCCCAGGAGAGTCAACTCTGTTACTCACAGAAAGAGGATACTAGCGTAAATGCTGATCAATCTCTAAAAACAGAATTCACCTTAAAATTCTATATGCCTATAAAAAAATTACAGCATTAAAACTCAAGAGAAAAACAGTAAGTGGTAGAATTTAGGTATGCTAATATAATTTCAGTTATGACTAAAACAGCATCATTAAGTAATTTCCACTGCAATTTCCTATTATTCTAACAGAAACTAACTCCTAGCAGGAAAAATAACTTGTAAATATCATTTTCTGAAAAATCTACTACTTTTATATTTTCTTCCTACAATGCTACCACACTTGGAATTTATTCTTGAAATAATTTGCTTTTTATAAATACACTGATTCACATTTTGGTCAACTTCCTTTCATAAATGATTATATTTTATTTCATACGAGTTTTTAATTATCAGGCCTCAGATTCTTAATTTGGGGGTTCATTTAAAAAATTTTTATTTAAAATCTTCATTTTATTGTCAAGTATACAACTTTAAATTTTTGTTTTTCCTCAGTATATATTATCTTTCTATTAGAAAGCTTAAACTTAAGTCTGTCATAAAATGAACACACTGGAAGGTATCTAACAAACCCAAGTTAAAATAACAATACATTATAAATTCAGAGGAGCATATCCTTCTAAAAAAGTTGATTCTTTATGTATATTAAATAAAATGATTCTGGTGTCCTGTTTTTGAAAACTTTAAAATGTTTTATGGAAAAATAAAATAAAATAAAATGTTTTCTGGAAACAGCAGAAAATTAAGTTCTCAATCCCCTTTTATTTTGTACTCACTCTTTAAGGCTATCCGATCGCCGCCTATTTCTTCCCCACGAGGAACTTCTACTTCGGGTTCTCCTTTGGCTAGGGCTTCTTGATCTCCTATGATCACTTGGAGAACAAGGGTGACGTTCTTTTGATTTCATCTGGCCTGGTGCTAGAATATGAAGTTCAAGATTTATAATTCATTACCTGAAAACCTCAATAAACAATCATTCAATAAATAAGCCACTCAAATAGTATTATATCCTGAAATAATTTTAAATTAAAAAATTTGTCATTGCTGAAACTCATCCTGCTAAAAAACAAGATCTGCTACTAAGTCACACTTACTTTTGCGATCACCTTGTGCAAACTGTATTTCAATCTGACGGCCACATACCCACTTTCTATTGAGGTTATAAAGCGCGTCTTCAGCATCACGAACATCTTCAAATATGACTAGCTGTTAAGGACACTTTGAACATCAGATATCAAAAATATTATTTTTAAAAAATAATTTACAGGTGGCATGAAATTATTAGGAAAAACAAGCTCAAGTTTTTAAGGTCGTATCTCTAACATAATTGAAATATCAGAAAAAATATCACTATCAAAAAAAAATGCCCCATTATGATTCTGAAGAGTGAATCTGAAAATAGAAAGAACAGAAACAAATCTCTAACTGTATTTTTAATGTATACCTTAAAAGCTGTAGAATGCATGTAATTTGAAACATGAGAATAAGTCCAACATTGGCTAGTATTATCAAATAAAACATTTAGGCAGGACTCTCTTCTCTTAGGTAAAAGATTTACCAGATTTTTCAGTACTTCAGGTAAAAATCAGTACACAGAAGCCTTCATTCTGAAATTAAAATTACTCTTTCATTAAAACGCTTTTAAAATTAACTTAGGAGAAATTACTTATAAACAAAAGTGCACACATATAAGTGAGCTAAAACATATATTCAAAACCAATTTGGTCCTTTAAAAGTGATATTTGACTTTGAACCTATTACTTTAAAATACCTTTATGTTTTTATTACTTTGGATATAATTATAAAAGAAATATATAAACAATCTGTTAACATCTATAAACAATCTGTTAACATCTGGAATTATATATCTCACTGAACTCCCTTATCTATGTAAATTATATAATAAACCTAACTAAAATGGAAACAAACTATATAAACCAACTAGCTGTATTTCAGGAGGTTGTCACTGGTTTAACTTTTTAAACACAGAAAAAGCTCAAGTAATGCAATACAAAATGAGACTTAGGCAATTACCTCAGTGTCACTTGATCTTGAACCTTGACCTTTATTCTTTAGGGCTTGCAAGATGGACTTTATAAGAGACGCAGAACCAACAAAATCAGACTTGGCTTTGATCCTGGAACTCTGAGTAAATGTAGGAAAGCCGAAGCCTCAACCTGGTGTTGGCTTTGTCTTTTGCTTGGTAAAGACTTCCCCTCTTCCAGGTCTTTATATCTGTGTCCACCCTCCCTCTTTACTCCTTGATGCTTGAACTTTAGGTGCCTTTTGTCTCGCCTGCTGGGTTTATGCTTGGATTCTAGCTAACAGGTTGGTTCAAACTGAGGGGCGTTTGCCAGCTACTGTGGACTGCTTTAGATTTTCTGAGATAAAGAAATAAACACATTCAATTAGGCAATATTATTTCATAAAATATGCTCCTGAGTACGTGTATGTATACATATATGTATATGCACATGTATGCAGTCTATGCACATGCACACAGTAACATAAAGGATATTGAACATAAGCAAATCCTCTTGGGCGGCGGGTGTAGAAGTCAAGTGGAATGTAAACGTCTACTATAGGGCCATATCGACCAAACTCACGGCGCAAGTCCTCAGGCCTGAAGTATTTTAGAAATAAGGTAAAGAAATATGAATAGCTAGATTCAAATATTTTGCCTACAGAAATTCAGTTGAAAACTTCAGAAGAAAGTATAGTTTCCAGGCTAGAATTATCTAAAATTGTCTCTCATAGGAATCACCCAGGGTTCAGAAAAGAAAGAAAAAGTAAAACAACAAATTCTCAGTTCTAAGTTTTGGAGATTCTGATTCAAGAGGTCTGGAAATTTATATTTTTATAAGCACTCTAGGTGGCTTTTATGTTTATTCAGGTTGAGGATACTAATCCAGCACATTCACTTAATTTTTTTGCTTTTTTAAAATTGAAGTATAGTTGATTTACAATACTGTGTTAGTTTCAAGTGTACAGCATAGTGATTTAGTTTTTATATATTTTCTACACATTCCTTTTCACATTCTTTTCACATAGGTTATTACAAAATAGTGAGTACAGTTCCCTGTGCTATACAGTAGGTCTTTGTTGGTTATTTATTTTATATAGAGCACATGCACTTTTGAAAGTTACTTCTATTACAAGACTTTTCAACTGTCAAAATACAGAGTACCATTAACTATTCATTAAGAACACATTTATTTGTCT
This sequence comes from Neotragus moschatus, assembly GCA_006410615.1. Classification (NCBI taxonomy): domain Eukaryota; kingdom Metazoa; phylum Chordata; class Mammalia; order Artiodactyla; family Bovidae; genus Neotragus; species Neotragus moschatus. The sequence continues at coordinate 2,528,877 of SJYA01001578.1, read as the reverse complement.
CACTATAATTTCATATTTACGTTAAATGTTTTCAGATAGCAATAAGATTCTAAAGAAGTCCTAAAGTTCTTTCTCAGGCTTTAAAAGAAAAATCGATACTTTATTAGTAAACATAAAGCAAAAATAACTACCATAGCTTCAAATCTGGCAAGTATTTTTGAGTCACTTACATGCTTTCTACTGTCATAGGAATTAAAGAGGGGACACCAAGGAAACACATAGCATAATATTTCTCTTCAGGATTTACAATTTAACTGAAGAGACAAAACACTTAGCATTAAAAACTAACATTTATAACGCATTTATATACCAACCACTGTTCACCTTAAGACCACTTAATTACCATAACAGATCTTTACAAATGTTGTTTACAGATGAGGGTACAGACAGATGAAGTCACCTAACGTCACCGAGTCAGCAAGAGACAGAGCTGGAAGCAAACTCCCACAATCTGACACTAGTCTGGCTTCCTAATGACTACACCCTACTGCCTCATGGAGCTCTTAGATTCAAAACCAGCTATGAGCACAAAACATGGCTTAGAGGAATTAAAGAGTATTTCAAAACAAACTCCATAGAAAAAAGGGCCCAAAGATGAGTACAAAGCTTCTAACTCGGGGAAATGGAAGAAAGATGGTGTCCAAGATAAAAATTAGATAACTGGAAAAGAGAGTTAGATTGAAAACTGAGGAGAGGCAAAAGAAGAACCTCTCACGTTTGGAAATGCCAAATTTGAGGTGATGGTGGAACAGCCATAAAAGTTCTACTCTATGAGCACCTGAAAACTGTGGTTATACAAATTCAATTTTGTTTTTTCTCAAGACTAGAAGTCAGTGATTAAAGCTAGAGATATGAATTTAAGAATTACATAAAGATTCAACTAACACTGACCAAGCAGCCAATATTACGTTGATATTATGCTGCTGCTGCTAAGTCACTTCAGTCGTGTCCGACTCTGTGTGACCCCACAGATGGCAGTCCACCAGGCTCCCCTGACCCTGGGATTCTCCGGCAAGAACACTGGAGTGGGTGGCCATTTCAATGCATGATATCATGACTTCATTTTATTTTTATTATTTTATTTTTAATATTCACTATACCATTCTTAACTGCCTGCCTTTCCTGAGTGACTGTTAACTTTAGATTTAGAGGACAATGACAATGTCTTTTTCTTTCATTTATTCATTCAACAAATACTTACTGAGTATGTACTATGGGCCAGGGTCTAGGAATATGATGGAGAACAAGAAAGACACAATTCCTGCTCTCATAAAACACAGACTAACAGAGCAAAAATTCTCAACCATGAATATTAGAATCATCTATAAAGGAGATGTCATAGAAGCAAGCATTCCAGCCTGATTCTTTAATCCCTGACCTAATTTGTGCTTCCCATGGTGAGCCCCAGTTATGTTTAATTTTTTAAGGGTTTCATAGGCAATTCTGAGGCTCAGGGTTGAGAATCACTTCTAAAGCAGATGTCTTCACTAATATATCTCAGTACCTAGCATAGTTGCTTGGCATATAGGAAGCCTCAGAATATACCTGCTGTATTAATAAGTGAAGGACACATTACTGTTACCATTTACCAGTCAAGAAGACTGAAAGGAGAGCAGTTACCTTGCCCAAAGATACACACAACACAGCCAGTAGCAAAGCTAGAATTCAAATGAGTACCTTCAGAGGCAACCAATTCCATCAACCAAATGTGAGTAGCTGACAGAAAAGGATACTAGATATATAAAGGAGGCTAGAGCAATGTCATAGAGATTTAGAATCCCAGAAGTCTGAGGGAATGAATCTTCTGAAAAGAACTGGCTCTCATTCAGTCTCCACTCCATCTGTTAGCTGTTTTTTTCATTTATTTTCGTATTTCTGGTGTAATCTATTTTGATATTAAACACCCATGTATCCATCAATAAGATTTATTATGCCTTAATAATTACTATACTTGTAATTTTTAGTATTTTTTAAGAAGTAAGATATTGTCTCCTTCTCCCTTAGAAATAATCACTGGTGTTCATCATTCCTATATATAACTTTGTATTTCTCCTGCAAATCTATAAAAATTATATCAGATTACCTGCAAAATTTTGAACCTTGCCTTTTCCACCCTTGAGATTTCTCCATGGTGCTCTAGTTCACTCATTTTAATTCTGTATTGGTATTGTTATGGATAAACCACAATTTTACACATACTTCTATGGATGAGCATTTAATATGCTTCCTTTTTTAAACTGCAAATTGTGCTGTAGAATAGTTTTATGGGATGTACCACTAGCCATGCAATTGATGGGTTGAGAGAATATACATATCTTCAGCTTTACTACATGTTCTTCAAAATGGCCAAATCAACTTATATTCCTCAAGACATGCATCAGAATTCCTAAGAATCCAACTCCTCACTCCCTGCCATTCTGAAGGATATAAAGTGAATGAGTATCTCATTATTTGAATTTTAATTTCTGTAAACACCAGTTAGGTTCAACGTCTTTACATGCTTATGGGTCATTTATTCTAGGGTCAGAATTTCGGGGCTAAAGAGGATATATATATTTAATTTCTATGAACCAGCCAAACAGTTCTGCAAAATGGTTGTTAACATTTTATACTCCTACCAACAACATGTACGATTCAGTTCTGCTCATCTCTGTCAGCACTTTGTATTGTCAGTCTTTTGAATTTTAGCCATTCAAGAGGGTATTAAGTGGAATCTTGCTGTGGTTTCAATTTGCACTGCAATTTGCATTGCAATTTTTGTATTTCAGTTTGTACATTTGTGTTGTACAACTGATGCTGAGCACTTTTTCACATGCCAATTGGACATTCATATGTATTTCTCTTGAATATGTAGGAGTTTTTTGTCCATTTTTAATAATCACATTTGTCTTTTCATTGTTGACTTATAAAAAAAAGTCCTTTGTGAGATATATGCTTTCTGAATACTTTCTCCCAGTCCCTGGCTCACCTATTTAATTTCTTAATGAACAGAAATTTTAATTTTGGAGAAATCTGATTTTTCAATATTCCCTTTTAAGGTAATGACTTTGTCTTATAAAAAAATCTGCCTATCCCTAAGTCATACAGATATTTTCCTTTGCTTTCTTCTAAAAGCGTTACCATTTTATCTTTTACATATCAATTAACGATCCAGTTCAAATTATGTGGGACAGAGGTCAAAGTACATTTTTTCCCTACATATATATCCAGTTGTTACAGCATTATTTGGTGGAAAGATTTTTTTTCTAAAGGCTTTAGTTTAGTGCCTTTGTAAAAAATCAATTGACTCTATATGTGTGGATTATTTATGAACCCTCTTTCTGTTCTATTGATCTATTCATCTGTCCTTAGGCCAATAACAAACTATTTTGATTATTGTAATTTTTTAGTAAATCTTTAAGCCAGGGAATATAAGCCTTCCAGCTTCAGTGACCTTTTTTAAAATTATTTTTGCTATTCAGATCCTTTGCATATTAATATATTTTAGAATTAATTTGTTCCTATTTTTAAAAAGCATTTGATCACAAATACCTTGAATCTATAATATAATCAATTGGGATGGAACTGATAACAGTTCACCTTCCAATCTAAGAACACACAGTATATTTATTAATTTATGTTGGTCTTTGATTGCTCTTGGCCATGTGTTGTTATCTTCAATGCAAAGGTTTTTACGTGGTTTTGCAAAACTTATTCCTAAATATGTTTTTTGATACTAAGATAAAAGGAATTTTAAAAGTTTTTGTTGTTTGCTGTTAGTATATACAAATAGAATTGTCACTAAATTTACTTCATATTCTGGTAACTTAAGGAAACTCACTATTAGTTACTGTAGCTTTATGTAAACAAACATGTCACCTAAGAACAGGGCCAGGTTTTACTTTTACCTTTATAATTTTTATGTCTTTATGTTTTCTTGCCTTGTTGCATTGGTTAGGACCTGCAATAAAATGTTGAATAGTGGTTGTAAGAATTGACATCCTTGTCTCGTTCTGATCTTAAGGAGAAAGCATTCAGTTTCATCATTAAGTATGTTGTTAGCTAAAAGTTTTTCATAGATGCCCATAAGCTGAAGAAGTTCCCTTCTATTACTAGTTTGCTGAGACTTCCTATCATGAATTCAGCTGGATTTTGTTTAATACTTTTTTCTACATCACCACTTACACCAATATTAATGTAAGCCTCATACACATTATAACCAAAGAATGCCACGAAGTATGTCCAAGAGAAGTACTTGATCGGTGCTCCCCAACCTAACATGATGTTAAGTATCAAAACAGGAATGTTTTATTTGAGATTTGGGCATTGCTTTGTTTCACTAGAAAACTATATCTGCCATTAAAAAAATTATACAAAAAGATTTAAAATTAATATTCTTCCCAATCCACATCTTATTTCACCAGTGAAGAGAAGCATAACACAAATTATAAAATCACAAAATGTATTTTTAAACTTTTCCTTAGTTCTTTTGCTGAATTTCATGTCTAACAAATGTTTTGCTAATCTACATGTTATAATGTCTTGTGCTTTATTATATATATTAGAACAGCTACTTTAAAGAAAACTTTTAAATAAAACTTGACTTTGTTATAAAACTAACAATTAGAATTTGAAAAGAGGATAAAGAAAACCACTCAAAGGGATTTCCTTCCAGGCTTATTTTCTATATATGTGGATTATGTGTTTATATAGTTTTTCCCTTCTTCATTTTTTATATAACTGAAAACATATTGTATATAATTTTATAACCCATTTAACATTTATCTCAATGATTTTCTTTATAAGCATACCAAATGTTAAAAAGTTAAAATGTGTCTAGGTATCATATTGCTAGTTAAACTATATGCCACCTTGTACAAAAAAAGCTATTAAGGTTACATGTGATGATTCTACTTTCATAACACTACTCAACAGCTGAGCAGTTTTAGTCAAGATCCTTAATCTCTCTAAAATTTCACATTTTCATCTGTTATATAAGGTTATTGAAAACTTAATAATATATGTAAAGTTTTTAGTACAGTGCCTGGTACACAGTGAGTACTCAACAAATGTTAGGATTACTATAATTTCACTACTTCAAACCTCCTAGATTTTTTTTTTAAATTTTACTTTATTTTACTTTACAATACTGTATTGGTTTTGCCATACATTGACATGAATCCGCCACGGGTGTACATGAGTTCCCAATCCTGAACCCCCTCCCACCTCATTAAACCTCCTAGATTTTGATTGCCCTACCCACCCTCCACTGCCCAGTGGCAATGTTAAAAAGTTGTGGAAAAGATGGAAAAGGAAATTAATAAATCTCAATTATCATTCTTATCTAGACCAGAGATCATGCTTCACACGTGTGTATGTGTGTTATTCCACCTGCACAATGTTTATAAACATTTAACAAAAAGTGCTNCATTAAACCTCCTAGATTTTGATTGCCCTACCCACCCTCCACTGCCCAGTGGCAATGTTAAAAAGTTGTGGAAAAGATGGAAAAGGAAATTAATAAATCTCAATTATCATTCTTATCTAGACCAGAGATCATGCTTCACACGTGTGTATGTGTGTTATTCCACCTGCACAATGTTTATAAACATTTAACAAAAAGTGCTGAAACATGGAAATGCCAATATTTTATAGCTTTTACAACTACAAAAATGGCAATTTCGTATAATTCAACTTAGAAGCTGCCAACAGTTTGAAACTGACAGTTTACACACACAAAATACAGGCTTTTGACTTCTTTTGAAAATTAAAACGATGTGGCCACAAGTCCAAATGTCTATACAGCCGTTATTAGCTAAAGATTGGTAGCAGCCACTGTCCCCTTGAGATGGCACATGTTCTTTTCCATTTGCGACAGTCCACACCATTCTATTGGGCTTTAACTGACACCTTCACTCATTCATTCATATTACCTTGGTTGGCCTCTGTGGCCATTAGAATTGGAAACATTTTTTTGTTGGCACACTGCAATCTTATTCAGTATTCAACTGGTCTGTTTAACCGTAGGAATTTTTTTAACCTTACCCAAATTATAAATTTCGCATGCTTTCTATGTAATATGTTGATAAACAAGTTGAGCGAAGACATGTAAACACAAGCATACTTAGGATGTTAATGTTAACTCACAGTCTATAGTTGTGACATATATATATATATATTATTAGCAGAAATCAAGTTTCTAAAAAAAGACTTAAAATTTACTTCTCAAAAGTAAATTATGATGATTACTCCTGATGGCTCTGGAGTGAAAGGCTCCAATATATTTCCAGCCATGAAGCCCCAGGTAAGTCACTGAAACTGTGAATTTCAGCTTTCCCTTATGTACTACAAGATAATCTTGCATAACTATAAAGACTGGGATGGGGAGGAGGGCTGTGGAGTAAATTAAGCAAGCCCAGTGTAACGAAAATGTCTACTAATCCCCCCCCCCACCCCCATCCACTCTGGCTCCTATTGAGGGAGAAAGACACAACTATAAGAAGTCAACGTTAGAAACTATGTAGACAGAATTCTCCAAAGGGGGGCGGGTGGGCTGAATGCAACAGAATCGACCAGGGAAGTCTATCCAAACCATTATGATGGGTGTTACATTGTACTCAAAACTTTAAAGAAAAACACATAAATCTCATTCACTGAAGTTATCCTTTGTATATAGTATAAAATTGTGCAACAAATAAAACTGAACCAGCGCCACCTGTAAGTAAACCAGACTACTGACTACAGGGAAAGGGAGTCGTAAGGCCCAAGGTACGCACTATTCCGTAACGCGTTCTCACCATCCCCAATTCCTTCCCATCTAGGTGGCGAGATGCGCGGCTTTATCCCTGCACAGCGACAAAGGGGCGAGACGCTGGCACTCGCCCGAGGAACTCAGGGGCAGAGGCGGGGAGTGACCGTGGCTCCCAGCCAGGGGCAGCCGGCGCTCCTCCTGTTCTCTCGGCGAGGAATAGGCACCGGCCAGCCGCCCAGGTGCGGGGAGCGGTCAAGGGCGGCGGGGCCCGGAGACGGGGCCGCGCCGGGGCGGAAGGCCGGGCGGGAGGGCGGAGGCGCGAGTCCCGCCCAGGCCCCGAGCAGCCCGAGGACTCCCGCCGGCCTCGGGAGAGGCTCCTCCACGGCGAGCCCTGGGCCGGCCGGCGGGGAGATGCAGGCTAGCCCCGCCGGGCTCTGCGTCGCGGCCGTTACCCGCCCCTCCCCCGCGCCCCAACCTGCGGACCCGCCGCCGCTCACCTGGTGGCGTCCGCGACGTTCCTGACGAACAGGGAGGTGTTGGGGGGCCTCGTGTAGCGAGACATGACCGCTTCCTCCGTTCCCTCGGGGGTCTGCCCGGCCGCCGGGCTCGCTCTGTCTCCCGCAGCCGCCGCCGCCACAGCAGCTCCGCCGGCCCGCGGCGCGACCCCCTCGCCTCGGCCTCGGCCCCGCCAGCGCGCAGCCGCAGAGGCGGGCGCGGGGGGAGTGCAGCGCGAGTCTGTCCGTGCGGACCACGCGGGGGCGGGGCAGGGGGCGGGGTCGAGCGGCGTGCGGGGAGGGGGCGGCGCGGGGTCCCAGGATTCGAGGGCCTCTTCGAAGGGGGCGGCGTAGGAGCCCCGGGATGGAGGGCTTCGGGGAAGGGGCAGCGCGGGTCCCCAGGGGGTCGAAGAGGCCTCTCAGAGGAGGCGGCTGGGGTCAGAGTGTAATAGGAGGGCATGGACTAGAGCGGTCCTAAGGGCTGAAGCAGGTGAACCGGAGGTTAGAGAGCATCCGGAGAAAAGACGTCGAGAGTCGGAGGTGGCCGGGTGAAGGATGCCTTCAAAGGCGCCACAGCCGGACGGTCACTGGGGCCTTCTTTACTGCATTCTCAGCCCCAGACCTTGGCAATGGTTCTGCCTCCTGCCCTTTGAATGCTGAGACTGTTTAGACTTTCAAACTGTGAGGATTTTTTTTTCCGTGTGTTTTGATTCTTCATCCATTATTCGTTTAGAGTACACCATTCACCTGTGAGTACATTCATTCAGATTTTATTGAGCACCTGCTATGCACCGAGAACTAGCCTTGGTGTGGGACCCAGCAACAAACAAGAAGCCACATCCCTGCCCTCATAGAGCTTACATTCTTGAGCGAAGACCAGACAATAAAAAATGAACAAGTGAATACGTGGTGTAGAAGAAAGCGATGAAAATGCAGAGGCAATTAAGCAAATTTAAATTATCCTCTCCTTGCCTCTCCAAAATGTCATAGCCACCCCTTCTTAGTAATCCTGGTACCTTCACATTTGCTACTGTGGTCAGAAAAACTTGTTACCAGGAATGAAACCAGGTGGCTTGTAATTATAGTAGCACCCCTTTTCATTCTAAGAAGTGGGTAATTTGGGAGGGTAAATAATATGATCACCCTACCTAGCCCATGGCTGTCTCAAAGGCTATGAGAGTTTCCCAAGGTCAGCAAATGCTTCTGGAATAGTGGCCATTTGTTCAAAATGTGATTCCTTAGGGCACAGCAAGCTCAGGGCTAGCCTGGGAATCTAAGGGGGTGGAAGTGGGATCACATTCTTTGAAGCTTACAAGTTGGTAGAAGAGGCAGAATCTAATTATCACACTAATAAAGATAAGCCTATGCTAAGGGTATGAAAACAGCTATATGCAGGACTTCCCTTGTGATCCAGTGGTTAAAAATCCATCTTGCAATGCAGGTGATAAAGGTTCAATGGCTGGTGGGGGAACTAAGATCCCACATGCCTTGGAGCAACTGAGCCTGAGGACCACAACCAGACAGTCCATGCACCACCAGGAAAGATTTCACATGACGCAAGGAATATCCTGTGTGCTGCAAGACCTGGTGCTGTCAAATGAATAAAAAAAAATTTTTTTCTTGAAAAGGAGCTAAATGCTGCTGGAAGGGTACCTTATAGGGGTTGGCAAGCAAGGCTAGGGGATCACTGACCTTTACCCTGAAGAAGCCTTACAGGAAAATTTGGAGAATGAAGAGGAGCAATCCATGCACTGGAACAGCATGTGCAAAGGCTTTGAGGCAATACAGGGAAATGAAAGGCAGCAAATAGAAGCAGAAAACTGGAGAAGAACAAGACAATGAGGCTGGAGAGCAGGCTGAGTATATGGTAGGAAAGTTTGATTTTCTCAGTTCAGTTCAGTTGCTCAGTTGTGTCCAACCCTTTGTGACTCATGGACTTGGCACGCCAGACTTCCCTGTCCACCACCACTCCCGAAAGTTGCTCAAAAGCATGTCCATAGAGTCAGTGATGCCATCCAACCATCTTATCCTCTGTTGTCCCCTTCTGCTCCCACTTTCAATTTTTCCCAGCATCAGGATCTTTTCCAATGAGTCAGTTCTTCACATCAGGTGGCCAAAGTATTGGAGTTTCAGCTTCAACATCATTTCCTCCAATGAAGACCCAGGACTGATCTCCTTTAGGATGGACTGGTTGGATCTTCTTGCAGTCCAAGGAACTCTGAACGATCTTCGCCAACACCACAGTTCAAAAGCATCAGTTCTTCAGCACTCAGCTTTCTTTATAGTCCAACTCTCACATCCATACATGACTACTGGAAAAACCATACCTTTGACTAGATGGATCTTTTTTGGCAAAGTAACATCTCTGCTTTTTAATATGCTGTCTATAACTTTTTTGAAACAAATTACCACAAATTCAGTGGTTTAAAAGAACAGAATTGTATTCTCTCATGATTTAGGAGGCCAGAAATCTGAAATCAAGGTGTTGGCAGGGCCATGCTCTCTCCTAAGGCACTAGAGGAGCATACTTCCTCGCTTCTTCTGGTCCTTAGTGCCTCCAATCTTGCTTCCATCTTCATACAGCTTTCTCCTCTTTGTCTTATGAGGACACTTGTCATTGGATTTAGGGCCCACCCAGGTAATCCAGGATGATCTTATCCCAAGATCCTTAACTTAATTGCAAAGACGCTTTTTCTAAATAAGATTAGGACTTGGGCCTGTCTTTTCTGGGGCCACCATTCAACCCACTACACTGACCTTGCCGAGGAAAGAGATTTGGTAGGAAGTGAGAGTTATCAATAAACCTCTTCCCTTGGGCTTCCCAGATGGTGCTAGTGGTTAAAGAATCTGCCTGCAAAGGCAAGAGATATAAGAGATGTGCTTTGATCCCTGGGTTGGGAGGATCCCCTGAAGGAGGGCATGGCAACCTACTCCAGTATTCTTGCTTGGAGAATCCCGTAGACAAGGGAGCTTGCTGGACTACAGTCCACAGGGTCACAAAGAGTTGGACACAACTGAAGTGACCTAGCACACACGCATGCACATTGACACATTCAGTTCAGTTCAGTCACTCAGTTGTGTCTGACTCTTTGCTACCCCATGAACTGCAGCACGCCAGGCCTCCCTGTCCATNTGTATCAGTGGCTTGTCAAGGTTTCTTGGTTAGGGAGGCTTGTTTTGGAGTTCTGGTGTGTGGAGCTGCCGTAGTCATCCTTAACCTAGGTGAGGAAAGGTCCCCGCCCCAGCGAGGAGCCTCCCCGAGCATGCGGGCGACACGGGGCGGGGAGGGGAGGGAAGGGGAAGCGGGGCGGGAAGAGGGGCTGCGCTGGAGTGCAGCCACTGCTACCGCTAGGCCAGGCGGCAGCCGAGCCCCGAGGGCGCCGGGAGGGAGGGCAGGGAGCCTTCGGCAATGGCGGCAATGGCGACGCCCCAGGCCAGAGGGGAAACGGATNAGGGAAGGGGAAGCGGGGCGGGAAGAGGGGCCGCGCTGGAGCGCAGCCGCTGCTACCGCTAGGCCAGGCAGCAGCCGAGCCCCGCGGGCGCCAGGAGGGAGGGCAGGGAGCCTTCGGCAATGGCGACGCCCCAGGCCAGAGGGGAAATGGAACAACCACCACCGCTGCGCGTTTAAATGCTAATTTTAAAAACTTTAGAAAATGAGCAATCAATTTTCACTTGTGTGAAAGTGTTTTTTTACATGAATGGTAGTATGCTTGAATCGTGGTGCACACATACACAGGGATCATATTTAGTCATGTGAACAATTTGTTTCCATTGGGTACCAGTTAATATTACATGTTTGCTAATCTTAAACGGCCATCACATCCACTTGGCTTTAAAAGTTGTCTGTGCTTTCCCTAGGGTAGCTTATTGTCCACTCTCCCTAAGCTTATAGCAAAGTATGTCTATCATTGTCTGTGCTACCTTGCCAGCTAACCTAAGAGAAACTACTTTTCCTATAGTCATTGCTGAGCTTGCTTAAACTCAGCAATGAGTTTAAGCAAGTTTACAACTGAGTAGTAAACCAAGCCAGCTTTTCCTCCCTACCCACTGACCCTCAGTTAATTAGATCAGATGGAACCCTAAACAGGTATTTGTGACGTGGTTTGGTGTAACAGGCTGTTCCTGAACCATGGTTTTGGGTTGAGATAGACTCTTTTCAGAATTTTCAACTTACTGGTTTAGAGAAGCTGCCAGATGGTGATAAGCATTGTAGATGAGAGGTCACCTAGAACTTGTGTTAGGGGATTAATTATTGGTCATATGTATACTGCAGGATTGTTTTTTGGAAAGAAGAGAATAGAACTAAGATGTGTGTGTGTTTGGGAGGGGTAGTGATGTGCACATGGGTCTGTGTGTGAGTTTGTGTGTATGTGAGAGAGAATAATAACTGTTCCTGATGGTCTCACAAACGTTGAGAGACCCAATCTGGTTTCCTCACTGTCCTACAGACCTACCATGCTCATTCCCAACTCTGTGTATTTGCATATGTTAGTCTACCTATTTTTGGTCTTTCTCCCCGCTTCAGGTCACCTTGAATAGTACCACCAGGTTCAGTTCAGTTCAGTTCAGTCACTCAGTCATGTCTGACTCTTCTGCGACCCCATGAACTGCAGCAAGCCAGGCCTCCCTGTCCATCACCAACTCCCAGAGTCCACCCAAACCCATATCCATTGAGTTGGTGATACCATCCAACCATCTCATCCTCTGTCGTCCCCTTCTCCTCCTGCCCTCATTCCTCCCAGCATCAGAGTCTTTTCCAATGAGTCAACTCTTTGCATCAGGTGGCCAAAGTATTGGAGTTTCAGCTTCAACATCAGTTCCTCCAATGAACACCCAGGACTGATCTCCTTTAGGATGGACTGGTTGGATCTCCTTGCATCCAAGGGACTCTCAAGAGTCTTCTCCAACATCACAGTTCAAAAGCATCAATTCTTCAGTGCTCAGCTTTCTTTTTGGTCCAACTCTTACATCCATACATAACCACTGGAAAAACCATAGCCTTGACTAGACAGACCTTTGTTGACAAAGTAAAATACCCTGGTTTCTCTTCAGATCAGACCACCAGGTTCAGTTCAGTTCAGTTCAGTTCACTCTCTCAGTCCGACTCTTTGTGATCCCATGAATCGCAACACACCAGGCCTCCCTATCACCAACTCCTGGAGTTCACTCAGATTAATGTCCCTTGAGTCAGTGATGCCATCTAGCCATCTCATCCTCTGTTGGCCTCTTCTCCTCCTGCCCCCAATCCCTCCCAGCATCAAAGTCTTTTCCAATGAGTCTACTCTTCACATGAGGNGCTGTATAAAATCAGCTAATTATGTTAAACTAGCATATCTGCCTTTATTGTGTTTGTCATTAGCCTGAATAGAAAAGCCTTTAAAATTGATTTTTTTTTTAGCATTTGAATGCATTTTGTTTGGTATTATATTTATTCAATAAAGTATTTAATTAGTGTTAAGTGTGAAAAAAAATAAAAGTATTTCAGTCAGTAAAATAAAGAAGGAATGGTAGAATTAAAGAAGGAACAATAGAATTAAAGTGAAATTGCTCAGTGTCCGACTCTTTGTGACCATGGACACAAAGCCCATGGAGCCTACCAGGCTCCTCCATCCATGAGATTTTCCAGGCAAGAATACTAGAATGGGTTGCCATTTCCTTCTCCAGGGATAGGATTAAAATATCACAGTTTTGCCACTTCTAGAGAAATAATGGCTCTAGGCAATGACCATGAATGGCTGTTCAATTAACACAAAGAAACAACCAGTTATATGCCCTCTTGAAGGAAGTTCATATCAGTATACTCTTGCAAAAACATTGAGTGATCCAACCTATAGCTCAGCACTGCCTAACAGAACTTTCTTTGATATTGGAAGTATTCTGTATCTGTATTGTCCAACACCAGAGGAAAGCAGTTAACAAGTTTCACTATGTGGGAATCTATAGGAGTAACTACCCAGTTTCCTTAACAAATAAATTGCAAACAATTTTTAAAAGGAGGGAAGCTAATGTGAATTAGAGGATGTGGTGGCCTCTTATTTTCTGGTTGAGGACCCCTGGCACTCAATGAGGGCTTCTTGCTGCAGAGCTAGGAGGCTGCCTTGTTGATGTGAGGTCAGAGGCAGTGGAGTGAGTGGGGAGCTAGAAGGGTGGGCTGATGATGTCCAATCACGTGTGTTTGTACAACGGCATTCAACTCAGAATGAAAGACTTGGACCAACATGGATGAACCCCAAACACACGATGCTGAACAAAAGAAGCCAGATAGAAAAGAATACATTCTCATGATGCCATTTATGCCAAGAGTTCAAATTAATATATGTCGGTAAAAGTCAGAGATGACTGCCTTCAGGAAGTAGGGATTCCTGGAAGGGGGAATGAGTGAACTTTCTGAAGGTGATGAAACTGTCTTACATCCAGACTGGCATGTTGGTTATACAGGTGTATATATTTGTCAAAAGTCATCAAGTTATATACATTTAAGATATGTATTCACAGAACATATATTTTACCTTGTTAAAAAAAATATTTCAGGATTTTCCTGACTCTGAGTTCCACTGCTGGGGGCACAGGCTCAATCCCTAGTAGGGGAACTAAGATCCCACATGCCACACAGCATGGCTTGAAAAAAGAAAGGTACATGTTTTTTCTTTTTTTAATTAAGATGAGAGGAGGGCGTCAGTGGACAGTAACTGTAAANAATATTTCAGGATTTTCCTGACTCTGAGTTCCACTGCTGGGGGCACAGGCTCAATCCCTAGTAGGGGAACTAAGATCCCACATGCCACACAGCATGGCTTGAAAAAAGAAAGGTACATGTTTTTTCTTTTTTTAATTAAGATGAGAGGAGGGCGTCAGTGGACAGTAACTGTAAAAAACTAAAAACTTGATCTATCCATTCTTTAGGGCTTCCTTGGTGACTCGGTGGTAAAGAATCTGCCTGCAATGTAGGAGACACAGGAAATGTAGGTTTGATCCCTGGGTCAAGAAGATTCCCTGGAAAAGGAAATGGCAACCCACTTCAGGATTCTTGCCTGGAGATACCCATGGACAGCAAGCGAGGCAGGCTTCAGTCCATAAGGCTGCAAAGAATCATATAAGACTAAAGTGACTTAGCACGCATCCATTCTCTGAACCAGCTCTACTGGTGGCTTGCTTAGATTGCTAGTGTGGGATATCGCCAGCGTAACTAGAGGGATCTCAGAAGTTTTCGTGAGCTGGGTAGGGGTATGGTTATTCCACAGGACCCTGTGGTGGGCTTCAGTCTCATGGGAGGGATTTAAGTCACTCTAGAGTTTGGCTTCAGCGTCCTTGGGAAGCTACAAGCAGTGGTGGTGGAGCCCTGGCTGGGTGAGGGGTACCCAGGCCCTGCCCTCTGCAGCCTCCAGCTGGAGTCTGAGATGTGTGCACCAGTCATCAGCCTTTTGGTGGGTCTCATTTGTGGCGCTAGTGGTAAAGAGCCTGACTGTCAATGCAGGAGACCTAAGAGATGCTGACTCAGTCCATGGTTTGGGAAGATCCCCTAGAGGAGGAAATGACAACCCACTTCAGAAGGCTTGCCTGGAAAATCCCATGGACAGAGGAGCCTGGCAGGCTCTACTCCATAGGGTTGCAAAGAGTTGGACCTGACTGAAGCAACCTAGAATATTTGTTCAGACTTGTTGTCTAAAAGCTGACTTTAGGTGAAACAGAAAATGCTGCTTTTACAAATGCTGGCTGAAAAATCACAAACATTGGTGACACTAATTTAAGAGAAGTGTCAACTCCTTGGCAAGGATGGCACTGTGCAAAGGGGGGATGCAGCGACTGAGTCGTCTCTGGAGGATACAAGCCTAGAGAATGAGTTATCAAAGATTCAGAGCCTAGCAGAATCAGAGGGAGTACAGACGAATACCAACTGTATCCTAAAGGAAGAAGTAATAAAATAATACTTCCCTAGTAAAAGAGAGAGACGAAGAGAGATCCAGATACTTGGCAAAAAAAAAGAGATGATGACTGAAGTTACAAGACTGATCCGGTTACTAAAATAGGAGTGAACATATCTGAATAAACTTCTCCAAACAACAGCTTCCTTGCTGCCCCTCCAAACTGTGGGCCTTGGTCTGAAATCAGAGGCCTCCCATGCTGCCAGGCCACATACACCCACCTCCCCTCCAGTATGACCTTATCATTGCCCCTGATGAAAGCAAACAGTTCCTGCAGAGACCTCCTGTTCTTTCTCTTCTTTCTCTGGGAGGTGATCATGGACCACCCCCTCTTCTTGGATTGGATTTTCTCCTCAACCCTCAAGCCCTAAAAACAGAAGTGAGTTCCTTTGAAGTTAATCCAAATTTCAAATGAACCAACTACTGGAACCAACATCAAGAAACTAGAGACTTTTACAAATCATGTCTCTTCAAAATGAATTTTAATCTCATTCGTCAGCATTTTAAAAACTGATGCTACTTCAAGAACCATACTTGTGCTCTAATTAACAATAAATAAGGATTTCCTTGGTGGTCCAGTGACTAAGACTCAAGCTCCCAATGCAGGTGGCCCGGGTTTGATCCCTGGTCAGGGAACTAGATCCTGCATGCCACAACTAAGACCCAGTACAAACAAATAAATAAAATAAATATTTTTTAAAAATCAATAGACCTTTAGTTCTCTGAATAGGGTTTTGGGAAATTATTTTTATATATTTTATAATTAAATTATTTTTACTTTTCATTATATATATTATGTTTTCTTTTATTATATGTGCAGTTTATCAATAGCATACAACTCCAAGAGGATTCTATAGTTCTTTAGAGAGTCCCAAGCAGGATTGAGGGCTTCCCTCACAGCTCACATGGTAAAGAATTCACCTGCAATGCTGGAGACCAGGGTTTGATCCCTGGGTTGGGAAGATTCCCTGGAGGAGGGCAGAGCAACCCACTCCAGTATTCTTCCCTGGAGAATCCCCACGGACAGAGAAACCTGGGGTCCATGGGGTTGCAAACAGTCAGACACGACTGAGCGAGTAAGCAAAGCACAAGTAGGATCGAGCCCGAGCTCTATAGGATGGTAACCATTCAATAACATACATTTTACTGGCTCTCTCTCCTTGCCTGTATCACTCTGCTTTTTCTGGGATTAGTTTCCAAATAAGTTACATGCCCCTGAGAGTATGTCTCTGGGTCTGCTTTCAGACAAAACTAAGCTAAGACATTGGAATATACAGCCTGCCGCACCGTATGTAACTAGGCCCTTCAGGCTGACTTTCCCTTGCCTTCTCCTACCAGGGTTGTGGACGCTGCCATCGATAAATGAAGCTTAGTCACATCCTTTTGAACTCTGACTTCCCTGGGGGCTCAGGCGGTAAAGCGTCTGCCTATAATGCAGGAGACCTGGGTTCAATCCCTGGGTTGGGAAGATCTCCTGGAGAAGGAAATGGCAACCCACTCCAGTATTCTTGCCTGGAAAATCCCGTGTATGGAGAAGCCTGGCAGGCTACAGTCCATGGGGTCGCACAGAGTCGGACACGATTGCGCGACTTCGCTTCGCTTTGCTTCAGCTGAACTGCAATCTCCATTGTCAGAGAGACAGCATGTAATGGGGACAATATCATCCCCAGGCACTGGATGCCTCTGCTCTATGAATTCTCTAGACTCCTCCCATCCTGCCCCTTTTCAAATGTTCCTGAATGTATCAGTCACATTAAATCAATGAGACTGATGTAACTGCTCCTTTCTTATTCCATTGCTTCTCTGACACCACCCAGGAAATTATGGGAACCTTTGGTCTTGAGTGTCCCTCAATTGTGCTGCCATGTCAACAGGTTGTCTGGTTGCAGTCTAGTAATTCATTTTCAGGAGAAAAGTGGCAAGCAGCTATGTCGGGTAATTTTAGGAGCTGAGAGCCTGGAGTTCTGTACTTAAACCAGTCCTGATCTATGTCAGAGGCCATCTCATTACAGCTGGGAGCACCCTATCAATCTTGTTGTGCACAATAAACAAGACAGAGCATACTATAGCATAGAACACCAGACAATGTTTTTTTTAATCACCTGCAGTCTTTCGGGCTAACATATGCTTCCTTGAACTGAAAGCTTCAGAAATAGCATAAATGTCAGTTGCAGGTGTCAGTTGCAGGCATCTCTGGGACTTATTGGAGAAGGAAATGGCAACCCACTCCAGGATTCTTGCCTGGAGAACTCCATGGACACAGGAGCCTGGTGGGCTATAGTCTGTGAGGTCACAAAGAGTTGGACAAGACTAAGCAACTAACACACACACTGGGATTTATGATTCCGGGCCTTTAGAGTGCCAATAAGGTGATCTTACAGAGATATCCATAAACATCTAGCGATTTTTTTGCTTTCTGTTCTTATTTAAGAGAGAAACATCAGAATGGCTAAAAACCTTGGCTGCCGCTGCTGCTAAGTCACTTCAGTGTCCAACTCTGTGCGACCCCATAGACGGCAGCCCACCAGCCTCCCCCAACCCTGGGATTCTCCAGGCAAGAACACTGGAATGGTTTAAAAGCTTGGCTAGGGGCTGTTAACTGATGGCTTCACTGTACAGTTTACTGTAGACCTATACTCAGGCCTTACTTTGTAGATGTGCAAATATTAGCATCTTCGGGTTTTTTCCTTTTGGGTTATTTTGTTTGTTTGTATTGTTGTTGTTGTATGTTTCAGAAGAGGGTGTAAACATGGCTGCTATTATTCTAGGAGTTGAGTAAGGGCAACAGAATTAGGTTCTCACAATGCAGGATATAAAATTTAACTCTACCTCCTTGTTTTACTTTTTTGTCTTACTTTCCTAAAATATTCCTGAGGCTAGAGTTCTGGTTCAAGTTTTCCAGTGAGAATACCTGTCTTCTGTCAGGGTGGGAAAGTTTTAGGTGCCTAGCTGTGCAATGTTAGGCCTGGCATATAGAGATCTAACAGGGATTTATACAGACTTTCAACTAATCTTGTTTTTAATCCATGCCCCATTCAAAGTGACAGATACTCCAATTCTGCAGCCATTTTTGTCTTTTCTGATAAAGATGCTTTTCACTGCTGTTGTTGCAGCATGTGGGATCTAGTTCCCCAACCAGGAATGGAACCTGGGCCCCTTGCATTGGCAGTATGGAGTCTTAACCACTGGACCACCAAGGCAGTCCCTGACTGCAGATGCTTAAATGTCAGCTTTCTCTGCTTTGTTAAGTCTCCATTTGTCCACATGCTTGCCATTTTCCAAGTTGTATTCTAGCAGCAAATTGCCTATCTGAAAAGACTATACATCTCAACCTCCTTTGCATCTAGTTATGATCACATTACTAAATTCTGACCAAAAGGGAAATGCTATGAAAAATATCTGGAATAGCCCCTTAACGGGATTTGATTTGGCTGTAGGGCACATCCTTTTATTTTTCTCTTCTTCCTGGAAGGTAAACATGATAGCTGAAACACCAGTAATTATTCTCAATTCATGAGAGAATGTTCAGGAAGGAAGCCACATACTGAGGATGACAAAGCAGAAATATAGGAGCCTTGGTCTCTGGTGGCTGTAGAGTTACCCCAGACTAAAACCAGACTTCTTTCATACTAACGGTAATTCTGATGAATTCTAACATGTTCAATTTCCTTCAAAAGAGGGGAAAAGACTATGATACATTGATAACTGTGTACATGGCATTTCTGAGCATGTTGCTGACAGGATAGAGCTTCCTTTTTGACTAGGAAGATAAAAATAGACTTCTCTCTCCTTAACAATTTACCTGTCTAGTGACTGGAAGAATTTCCAATAGACTGACTTTTACCTCCTTTCCTTTTAGTCTTCGTTTCTTCTCCACTAACCCACATATTAATACTTACCAGGCCATCAATTGTAGGAAAAAGTCACATTGCAATGTACCCTCTGGTTCTGCAACTTTA
This sequence comes from Neotragus moschatus, assembly GCA_006410615.1. NCBI lineage: Eukaryota > Metazoa > Chordata > Mammalia > Artiodactyla > Bovidae > Neotragus > Neotragus moschatus. The sequence continues at coordinate 2,509,772 of SJYA01001578.1, read as the reverse complement.
CATGACAGGATCCCAGGTGAGCTGGCACAGAGGGCAGTAGGGATATTCCTGAAAGCCATTTCTATACCTGGATGGCTAGTAATACTTATCTCTACACAGAAGTACTGCATCACACATAATCAGATTCCATGAAACTCAAACCAACGTGTGTGCAGTTCAGCTTTCCATTAACTGCATCCCAAAATGCTTATGGCCATTCCAACACGACTAAGGGGAAGTCTATCAGGGGGAACATCAGAATGGTAAGAAACAGTGGTCCTAACTGATTGTGATTGAAATATCTTTGGCAAATTCTACTCAAATATATGGCCATGTGAGATCATTTCTAGGCCCTGAATGGGCTTGGAAGCAGTCCGTGTGAGTGAGGGGCTCTGAAGCTTATGCTCCTTTAGCTTCATCGTATATTTGCGTCCCAATTGGACAGGTGGAATAATATTTATCAAACAGGAACACTTAGTTTATTTACGTTGTTGCAATCACAGTACCAGGAGAAACAACAGCCACTATGCCCAAAATGTTCAGTTGAATGAGACGCAAGAACAGCCTTTTATTCACAAACCAATCACTTCTGGTGATCTTAAACACTGGCTTCTGCATAAATTCCTCCCAAACTTCACTTTCGTTTCTCCCTCTTCTTGTGGCGCAGGAATTTCACACTGTGAGGTCTCATCCTCTTCGTTGGATCTATTTCCAAATATCTTGCTGACTGAGACCCATTCTTAGCAAATGAGTCATGTTCACTTAAATCTGCTAATTCAGTACAATTTATTTCTAACTTATTAGTACACAAAATAGTTTTCAAACACATATATCCACATGATGCTTTAATCCTTCATATAATCCTAACCAGATATATCATGCATACTATTATACTGTACTCAGAAAGTTTCATGTTTTATACACATTAATTTTATACATTTCCTCAGAATATATTTTTCTTTTGATTGCAAGGAGATCCAACCAGTCCATTCTAAAGGAGATCAGCCCTGGGTGTTCTTTGGAAGGAATGATGCTAAAGCTGAAACTCCAGTACTTTGGCTACCTCATGCGAAGAGTTGACTCATTGGAAAAGACTCTGATGCTGGGAGGGATTGAGGGCAGGAGGAGAAGGGGACGACAGAGGATGAGATGGCTGGATGGCATCACTGACTCAATGGGCGTGAGTCGAGTGAACTCCGGGAGATGGTGATGGACAAGGAGGCCTGTTGTGCTGCGATTCATGGGGTCGCAAAGAGTCGGACACGACTGAGCGACTGAACTGAACTGAACTGAACTGAACACTTCATTATGGGGGCTTCCCAGGTGATGCTAGTGGTAAAGAACCTGCTTGCCAGTGCAGAAGACTAAGGGATGTGGGTATAATCTTGGGATTGGGAAGGTCCCCTGGAGAAAAGCATGGCAACCCACTTCAGTATTCTTGCCAGGAGAATCCCATGGACAGAGGAGCCCGGTGGGCTATGGTCCATGGGCTCGCAAAGAGTCAGACATGACTTGGCAACTGAACAACAACAACGACAACCATACTTCATTATAAGTTAAAGAAAACGGCAGTGTAGCAATGGGGGTGGGCAGTTTCTCTGATATGAGCAGCAAAGGCTAGAATCCATTGCTACAGAACTTTTACCATGATAGTTTTCATAAGATGTTTCGCCGGGATTGTTCTGTCGACTTTTAAGCTTTTTCAGCTTCCACAGGCTTGCTGTCTTATCAGAATCATAGGCTGCTTAAGCGGATACTCTGGAGAGCAGTGTAATTTCCCTGCACACATGGGTTTCAATTCTACCGAAACTTTACTAATAACTGCTGTTTCAGATACCACAACAATCAAAGTTAACTGACAAACACTTGCTGAGATTCTATATTAATGTAAAAATATACAATAAAGGTAATGGAAATATAGGGACATAAGAGGCACTTTTCAGAAAGAATTTGGGAATTTGAAACCAGATTGTTGGTAACGATTTGCAGAGTTTATTTCACAACATTAGTATCTGAAGATCAAATTATCTTGGATTAGCAGCTATGGTGGATCATCCTATTGTGCAATGCAGAACCTTGGGTTGACTTTGATCTTGCGTAAAATTCATGTAGCCATCAACTGAAAGAAGACAAATAGGCTGGTCATGGATTGGCAGTTTTGGCCTTTTTACTCATTTAATTTAGCCTAGTTTGTTTTCTTCATCTTCACCTTCATTGTGTATTCCTTGGGCTGAAAATATTTATGTGTGTTTAATTGTATATATTGCAGACTTAATTTTAAAAATAAAACTATTTAGACAAAACTACAGCCATGTAAACATTTCACAGGTGCAAAATATTTCCTTGCTGCTGCTGCTGCTGCTGCTGCTAAGTCGCTTCAGTCGTGTCCGACTCTGTGCGACCCCATAGATGGCAGCCCACCAGGCTTACCCCTCTTTTTGTCACTCTCTCCTTCATATACATTGCATTTTCAATTTCTTTTCATAGTTTCTCTAGTATTCTAAAATTATATGGTCTGTCTGTTAATGACAAGTATAAACCTTGAACAATTCTGTGTAATAACTTTGATGTTAGACCTTTTATTCCCATTTCAAATATTAATTTTGGTTCACTTCTATTCAGTAGTATACACTGTTCTACAGTTAACTTTGCTCTGTGTTGAACTTTGGTATTGAATGTTATAGTCAAATCTGGGTTTTGAAGCTTTCAAAGCAATGTGATAGGTACATTATTACATGTCTTTATGATTGCAGATCACTGCACAGTCAAGTGTTCCTGGAGAAAGAAACTGACCTCTTGGCACCAACAACACTTAGGTAAAATTATAAACTAATTTTAGACAAGAAAAAGAAAAACAAACACACAAGAGCATCAATTGCTGCCTTTTTTTTTTTTTAATACAGTCCAAGCAGACAGAACTTTTATTAAACAGCAGGTAGTGGGAGTGGGCCAACCTCAAGGGAGAGGCTAGTTGCTACCATTTGATATGAATTAGACAATGAATAAGATATGTTTTTCTGAAATGATAAGTGACATTCTAGATTTTAAAAAACTGGCCAGCTATCATATTTGCCTGAAAAAAATTAAAATATTGAATGAAATCTCTCTTCTCTCATAAATGAGCTTGAATGAACTTTTCTCCTAAGCCATATTAATTTATAACAAAGGAAGCTAGTTTCAGTGAAGTTAAATAGCTTATAGTAACAATAATTAAATATGTGTTAGCTGACATAAAATGCATTAGAGCAAATAGAGAGGTGAAAAGCACCTTTTGAAGAACATTTTAATCTGATTCATACTTATTACTTTAAAAAAACATGTAATTTCAAGGAATGATCTCTAGAAAGGAAATGAACATTTTCAATTCTAGTATTATCATAAATATACATTAACAATTTTTAATTTTTCAAGGCCAATACACAGGAAGCCTTTATGAAGAATGTATCTAGTTTTGTTATGTGTTTACCATACATGTCTCTTTTTAGAAATACTTATTATCATAGCCTATAATGAGAGATTACTCAAAGCAAATCATCTGCTTTGCTGATATGTAGTTATCTAGAGCTGCTGGTGTTTGGTAGCTGTTATGGACTGAATTGCACTTCCCTAAATTCATAGGTAGAAGTTCTGACTCCCAGTGCAACTGTCTTTGAAGATAGGGCCTTTAGGGCATTAAGGTTAAATGAGGTCATAAGGATGGACTCCTAATCTAATAGGATCCGTGTCCTTAGAAGAGGCAAAGACACCAGATATCTCTCTCTCTTTCTCGTCTCCACTCCCCACTCATTCTCCCTAGCATAGAGGGAAGGTCATTTGAGGACAAAATGAGAAAATGGTTGTCTGCAACCCCAGGAAGAAAGTTCTCACCAAACACCAATCCTGACAGCAACTTGATCTTGGACTTCCAGCCTCCAGACAGTGAGTAAATAAACTTCTGTTGTTCAAGCTACCTAGGCTCTGGTATTTTGTTATGGCAGCCTGGGCAGACTAAGATAGTAGATAAAGGCACAATACAGACTTAAAAGGACTGTTCATTAAATAAAATTCTGAGTCTGTGGTTTGGCAAGGTCTGATGTGATGCACAGTGTAGAGATAGCACCAGATTCACCTTGGGGAGCACCAAAATAGCACTTTTGAACAGAGGAGATGTTCATGAACAGATGGTGATGACGCATCTACTTCACTCAGCTGGTCACTAAATTACAGATTCTAACAGTACTTCAAGAATTGCATAAGAGATTGAGAGTTTGTAATTTCTATTATTGTTGATATTTCTATTGTAGAAGTTTTATTATTTTCTCTCAAAGCAATTCAGATGTCTGGACTTAGTAAATAGAGCAATTCAAAGCAAAGGCTTGATACTCTTTTTTTTTTTTTTTTAATTTGCTTATTTGGCTGTGTTGGGTCTCAGTTGCAGCACACAGGTTCTTTGTTGCATCATGCAGGATCTTTCATTGCGGCACTTGGGCTTAGTTGTTTTCTTTCTATTTTATTTATTTACTTATTTATTTATTTTAGCTATGCCATACAGCTTATGGGATCTTAGTTCCCTGATCAGGGATGAAACCCTGGCCCTCAGCACCGAAATCTTGGAGTCCTAACCACTGGACTACTAGAGAATTCCTGTGATATATTACATTTAAAAATCAGAAATAAGGAAAATGACACTCAAAAAGAAGAGAGCAAAAGGGAGAGTGCGGATGAGAGGAAACTACAGAATGTATTGGTAGACTGTGCTAGGTCTTTTTTTCTCACCACCATGATCAACTCACAGTGAAAAGCATGCTTACTAGTAAATCTATGCTTTAAAAATGAAAATATTTTATTGAAGCAGGTAGGCAGAATGATTAAAGAATGAGATCATAGGAGAGTATCTTTACCCCAAAATGGGTTTTACCCAAAACTGAGTCTAATCTCCTCGTTTTACAAGTGAGAACCTGAATGACCCAAGGAGACCCTGGTCAAGTGTCAAGGACTGAGATGAGATCCCTATCTCTGGTTACATAAATATAGGTTACACAGTTTAGACACCTGTTTTAAAAATGTGAACTCAATTATAATTTGTTACCATAGCCACAAATATTTAAACGTTCTCAGCCATTAATTAACCTAAACTAAGAATTATCCCCAGAGTTGAGCAGACTCCCCTAAAACCTTTTAACTTGGAAATCATCATGCTATTGGTGGGGTGGGGTGGGGGGGATTATCAATATAATACTCAGGAAGCCTTTGTGGTTCTTACAGGCACCTCCTCTCAATAGACCACTTGACTGAGGCATGAATGACATATCAAGAGCTATACATATTTAATGTATGCACCTTGGTGATCTTGGATATAAGTACATATCAGTGAAACCATCACCACAATCTATGCCATAAACATATCCATCACCTCCAAAAGCTTCCTCCTGCCTTCATTATTATTATTTTTTGTGATAAGGACACTTAATATAACATCTACTCTCTTAACCAGTTCTTTGTTGTGGTGCACAGGCTCTCTAGCTGTGATGTGTCAGCTAAGTTGCCCTGGCAGGTGGGCTCTTAGTTCCCTGACCAGGGATCAAACTCGTGTCACCTGCATTGGAAGGCAGGTTCTTAATCACTGGAACACCAGGGAAAATCAATTATTAATTGTCAACACAGGCACTACACTGTCCAGTAGATCTCTAGGAATTTTTCATCTTGCATAACTGAAACTCTGTACCCTTTGACCACTTCTCTTCAGGCACTGAGCCTTCTAGCTTGGCTCTAGTTTCAATTTAACCAAGTACCAGAAGCTTGTTTGTTTCATATTAGCAAACAAAATATTTAAAATGTTAACTAGTAAAAAGACTTAACTTGGCTTTTCTGTCTTTGTTGGTCAGCCAGAAGTTTCACCAGTGTCTCTTCTTTCTTTACTTTGGTCTTACACTTTGTAGCAAAACAGAATGCTGCTGCTGCTGCTGCTAAGTTGCTTCAGTTGTGTCCAACTCTGTGCGACCCCATAGATGGCAGCCCACCAGGCTCCCCCATCCCTGGGATTCTCCAGGCAAGAATACTGGAGTGGGTTGCCATTTCCTTCTCCAAACCATGAAAGTGAAAAGTGAAAGTGAAGTCTCTTAGTCATGTCCGGCTCTTAGCGACCCCATGGACTGCAGCCTACCAGGCTGCTCCGTTTTTCAGGCAAAAGTACTGGAGTGGGGTGCCATTGTCTTCTCCGAAAGCAAAACAGAATAGGGAGCACTTTATGCAGAAAACCTTAGAGAACACTGTAACTGCATTTTTCCTAAACAGTTTTATTGGATATTTCTCATTTGCTTCCTGTTTCATGTTCCATGATACCTTTAATTCCTAGATGTTTATTTATTAAGTTTTAGCCCACACATTTTAAAAGTCACTAATGGCTCTTCAGGAGATCCAACCAGTCCATTCTAAAGGAGATCAGTCCTGGGTGCTCTTTGGAAGGAATGATGCTAAAGCTGAAACACCAGTACTTTGGCCACCTCATTTGAAGAGCTGACTCATTGGAAAAGACTCTGATGCTGGGAGGCATCAGAGGGGGCAGGAGGAGAAGGGGACGACAGAGGATGAGATGGCTGGATGGCATCATCAACTCGATGGACATGGGTCTGAGTGAACTCTGGGAGTTGGTGATGGACAGGGAGGCCTGGTGTTCTGCGATTCATGGGGTCACAAAGAGTCAGACACAACTGAGCAACTGAACTGAACTGAACTGAATGGCTCTTCATGATCACATCCTTTTAAATTTTCTTGAGTATTTTAAGCATCCCATGACCATTCATGTAATCCAGTCCTGCTAGCAACTCAAAATAAGTAGCACCAGGACTTTCCTGGTGGTCCAGAGGTTATGAATCTGCGCTTCCCTAGCCAGGGAACTAAGATCCCGCATGCTTCACACTGCGGCCAAAAATAAATAAACAAGTAACACCAAAATGACTGAGAAGTGTGAGAAGTGAATCCTTAGTAAAGGTAATTATTAACATGATACATACATGGTCAAGTTGTACACACTGTTTGAGAGAAGACCTTGAAGAGATGTCCTCTCTTAAAGGACCTTCTAGTACTGCACTGGGTCCAGGTTCTAAGTGTTGTATCAACAAGGGTAGGGGTTGTCTCCATTTTCCTGAACCATAACCTTAGGGGAGAAATATTCTCACAGCACAAGCCGGACTTTGTCCTCACAGTGTTGTAGCCCCCCAGCCCTAGGGAATCAGGCAGTAAAGACACCTTTCCTCTGAGAGAAGCTCACTGTCCTCATTTCCAGGAACGGTTATGGTCAGCAAAGCAGCTAATCTCACTGCCAAGAGGGAGGGAAGTCAAAGGGAGCCTCAAGTAACTTAGTACCAGGACATTCCAGGCTTTAAAATAGCTGCCTTTACCTCATGGGTCATTTGAAGAAATCTATACAGAACTTGAAAACAAGTTGTACTAGAACCTTACCCAACAGAAGCAAGATCCTGCCAGACATCTTTGCTCACTCCCTTTGTTTTTGTTTTCCAGAGTTTCTTCCTCAGTTTAACATTTTTCCTGCTTACTCACTCACTCCCTGTACAGTTTAATTCTCCTCTGAGTATAACCCAATATGCATAGTAGATACATGGCTATGCCGTTTCCTTAGCTCCTCCTCTTTCCTTCCAGCCACTGCTAGGCTCTAGTACGGCGCCATCCACCTCCCTGACACACATCCATCCAGTGGCCCCTCATGTTCTCACTGTCCCTATCTGTTGAATGACTTTACCATCCACCTAGCCATTCCCACTAGAAACCTCAGTCATCTCGCCTCCTTTGCTCATTTCTCTTCCCCCAGAAAGGATGCCTTTCAAACAGGCATCACGTCTGGCCACTTCTGTCTGTAGAATGTTTTTAGAGTCCAGGGACTTTGCAGGAAGTTTTTAGCTTGTCTCAGCCCAAAGTCTCTGTTTCCATTTATCCTCCACATCATCATCAATTATTCTTCCAGAACAAAAATCGGATTTTATTTCTCTCTTAGTAACATTTGATAGTTACCCACTGTTTCCTTAACAGTGTCGGACTTCTCTGGTGGTCCACTGACTGAGACTCCATCCTCTCAGTATAGGGGGGGCTGGGTTTCATCCCTGGTCAGGGAACTAGATCTCACATGCCATAACTAAGACCCAGTGCAGCCAAATAATATATAAAATAGATAAATTTTTTTTAAGTGTATACAACTCTGCTATGTCCCTTCACCCTTCATCAAAACTCATCTTTCTGCTATCTGCTCTCTTGGTTCACTTATTGTTGTTGTTGTTGTTCAGCTGTTCAGTCGTGTCTGACTCTTTGAGACCTCGTGGACTGCAACATGCCAGGCTTCCCTACCCATCACCAGCTCCCGGAACTTGCTCAAACTCATGGCCATTGAGTCAGTGATGCCATCCAACCATCTCATCCTCTGTTATCCCCTTCTCCCACCTTCAATCTTTCCNGTCTGACTCTTTGAGACCTCGTGGACTGCAACATGCCAGGCTTCCCTACCCATCACCAGCTCCCGGAACTTGCTCAAACTCATGGCCATTGAGTCAGTGATGCCATCCAACCATCTCATCCTCTGTTATCCCCTTCTCCCACCTTCAATCTTTCCCAGCATAGGGGTCTTTTCCAATGAGTCGACTCTTCAGATCAGGTGGCCAAAGGATTGGAGCTTCGGCTTCCGCACCAGTCCTTCCAATTAATATTCAGGATTGATTTCTTTTAGTATTGACTGGTTTGGGACTCTCAAGAGTCTTCTCCAGCACCACAGTTCGAAAGCATCAATTCTCTGGTTACTCAGCCTTATAGCCAGCTTTCCCAACATCTTAGCCCAGAAGTGGTTTCTTAATGTGCTATCTAATTTTTCACTCTATTTCTTTTTCTGGGTTCTCAACATATTTTTTTTCTTCTCATTTAGGTCATGCTTTGCAAGTCTATGTTGAGCGTTTTATTTTACTATCTTATTATAATCATAAGAATATCAACCTTATCCAAGTCAGCTGTCTTGCCAGAAAGAGTTCTAAATCTGAAGTCCAGAATACTATCCAGTCTGCTGCTGCTGCTAAGTTGCTTCAGTCGTGTCCGACTCTCTGCGACCCCATAGACGGCAGCCCACCAGGCTCCCCCGGCTCCTGGGATTCTCCAGGAAAGAACACTGGAGTGGGTTGCCATTTCCTTCTCCAGTGCATAAAAGTGAAAAGTGAGAGGGAAGTCGCTCAGTCGTGTCCGACTCCTAGCGACCCCACGGACTGCAGCCTACCAGGCTCCTCTGCCCATGGGATTTGCCAGGCAAGAGTACTAGAGTGGGCTAGTCTTATACAATTTGGCTAGTGTTTCAGTCATGGACAATGTTGCTTTTCTAGGGTAAAGGAAATACTTGATCTACTCTTCCCACCAAAGCACTCATTTGTCATGAATTTCCTCTTCTAAAAGATATGGAATCAGGTGTCATGGAGGCTCATTTCCTGAACAGAGAGAGAAGTGAGTGAGTGAGTGAGTGAAAGTTGCTCAGTCGTGTCCGACTCTTTGCGACCCAGTAGACTATACAGTCCATGGAATCCTCCAGCCACAATACTGGAGTGGGTAGCCTTTCCCTTCTCCAGGGGATCTTCCCAACCCAAGGATCGAACCCAGGTCTCCCGCATTGCAGGCGGATTCTCTACCAGCTATCAGAGAGAGAAGTACCTTGGACTTTAAAACCAATCCTTTAATGAGAATGCTTTCTACCCACCCATCCCCAAAACAAAGGTCAAAATTAACACTTTAATACGAAATTCTGGGTACTGTATTATTTTTGCAGATATAGCACCTGGTAGAGGAAGGGAAGTACTCTACATTAAAATAAATATTTCTGGGAAAAAGAATTACAGGCTCCTTAGTGGCAGCACATAGACAGCTGTATGAACATTGTGCGTATACATGACTGTGATAGTGAGAACTACTGAGCTGATCTGATTCAAGAAGGCATATGTCCAACTCCATCAGCTTCCAGAAGCCATTCTTCCTGCCTCTCAACTCCCACAGGCAAAGGACTGAGAAGTCTGGGGAGAAGAATCACATTGACACACACAGTATCTGTAGGTATTTATCACAGCTGAGTGGTTAATTGCTACCATTACTCCATTAGCCTACTAGATTCAAGAAGAAAAATCAACCAACAAACATTTATTGACAAGGAAAGGTTGTATCACCACCATACCATGTTAGAAACACAGTGGGAAGGCAAAAGAAGTTTAAAGACTGGAGGGGAAGATATATATTCAACAAATTATTACAATTTATTAAATAAATTAAGAATACAATAAGAAATACAGGCTGCCAACAATGGAAACCCAGCACATGAATGCACGCATGTGCATACACACAAAACAAAGCTTGAAATGAATCTACTTTTCTCTACCTCAAGTGACAGCTTTGTTAATTCACAAGTCATATAAATAGCAGCTTCTATATAGAATTTCTAAGTACCCCTTTTCTGTTGTTGTTTATAGCTGCCTATAAAAGCAAGCAAACATGAGTGCTACTGATGTCAGCAGGCAGGGTTGCTGCAGTAAATTTATTCAAAATGAGTAACAGTTATGGGTTCTGGTGTCAACTGACGAGCTATAGATGAATTTAACAATTTGGATAAGCAATAGAGCACAGTGGCTGAAAGTAGGCCCCTGGAGCCAGACTGGCTTCTGTTCTATACTTATCTAAATATATATAAACGATCCACTACTTACTAGCAGTGAAATCTCATACAATGCATCTGTAAAGTGAAGATACACAATCTCGTTAACAACCTCATCGGTTGTTCTGAGAATTAACTGAGTTAATACTTGTAAAGCACTTAGCTCCTGTTACAGAGGAAGTGCTCTACAAATGTCACCTATTGTTTTTACTCAAACAAGGCCAGTTTTTTAGCCAGCTGAGCACAGTAATACTGAATCACGTAGATTCAAAGGAGATTATTGCAGGAGTATATCTTGGCAAGTTTATTAAGCATAGACAAGAGGGTCCAGGAATTTAATTCCACAGTTGTCTCTAGGGCTGAGTTTTGGTTAGACTGAGAATGACAGTATCTTCTGATCTAGAACGTGGCATTACTCTAGTATTTTACCATACTCTAGTATGTTAATATGTGTAGTAGCTAAAAGCAGCAGTAGATAGTCTTCATGTATATTAGCTTTCTTTAGACCAGAAATGTATTTTCAAAAAAATTACATTTTTGGGACTCCCCTGGTGGTCCAGTGGTTGAGACTTCCCCTTCCAATGAAGGGAGTGTGGGTTCAATCCCTGGTTAGGAAGCTAACATCCCACATAAAACAGAAGCAATACTATAGCAATTCAATGAAGGCTTTAAAAATGATTCATACCAAAAAATATTTTTAAAAATATATTTGTCTTATTATATGAATATATTCTGTCTGATTTAACCTAATTGTGACAAATTAAGGATAGAGGTGATAGGGTATGAGATGCTGATGGAAGCTTATACTATGTGGAACACCTTAGATTATAAATCTCTACCGTGCTATTAATAGTTATATCATCAACAACAGTTTTTCAGACTTTGTGCTTCACTCTGGAGCAGCTTGAATTTCTTCATTGGGTAATCTAAAACCGAGTTATAATGTGGACACCAACTGCACACCTCATGTTACTTGAGTTCAGCNTTCTGCAAGTTATATTTTTCCTTATTGGCAGTTATGCTTTTAGAATTGTTCTATATAGTTGCTATGAAGGCAACTTTACGGCCAAATCAGCCAAACCTATCTTTTGTTTTTATTCCTCCTGTCACGGTTACTGCTTTTGATATCATATTTTAGACTCTTTTCTTTTGTGTGTCCCTTAACTCCTTATTATAGTTACAGATGATTTTGCTGCTTTTGTCTTTTAACCTTCCCACTAACTTTAAAGTGGTTGATCTACTACTTTTACCATGTATTTACCTTTGGCAATGAGATTTTTCCTTTTGTAATTTTCGTAGTTTTAGTCATGGCCTTTTTTTTTTTTTGCTTAAACAGTCCTTCAGACGTTTCTTAGGAAGTTGAACTCTTAGCTTTTGCTTGTCTGTGAAACTTTTGATCTCTGCTTCAAATCGGAATGAAAGCTTTGTCAGGAGAGTATTCTTGGTTGTAGGTTTTCCCTTCCATCACTTTAAGTATATTGTGCTACTCCCTCTGTCCTGCAGAGTTTCTGCTGAAAAGTCAGCTGATAGCCTTATGGGAATTCCCTTGTAGGTAACTTGTTGCTTTTCTCTTTTGCTTTTTAACATTCTGTCTTCATCTTTAATTTTTGCTGTTTAATGACAGCATGGTCCTTTTCGGGTTTATCCTGTTTGGTATTCTCTGTGTTTCCTGGACTAGATGTCTGTTTACTTTCCCAGATTAGGGAAATTTTTAGCCATTATGTCTTCAAGTGTGTTCTCTTCTCCTTTTGGGATCCCTATAATACAAATGTTAATACTCTGGATGTTGTCCCAAAGGGTTCTTAAACTGTCTTCATTTTTAAAACTTCATTTTTCTTTTTTCTTTTCAGCTTGAGTGATTATCACTACTTTGTCTTCCACTTTGCTCATCCGTTACTCTGTATCATTTAACCTACTGTTGATTTCTTCTAGTGTGTTTCTTATTTTAGTTACTGTATTCTTTAGCTCTGTGTAGTTCTTTTTTATATTTTCCAACTCTTTGTTTAAAACTTCTCATTCTGTTCATCCATTCTTCTCCTGAGTTCTTTGAGCATCTTTATGATTATTACTTTAAATATCTTATCAGATAGATTGCTTATCTCCTCTTATATTTAAATAGTCTTTTAATAATTTTTATGCTTTGGCTGCCTTATAGTATCTGTTGGGCTTCCCTGGTAGCTCAGCTCATAAAGAATCCACCTGCAGTGTGGGAAACCTGGGTTCAGTCCTTGGATTGGGAAGATTTCCTGGAGAAGGGAACAGTTACCAACTCCAATATTCTGGCCTGGAGAATTCCTTGGAGTCGGAAAGAGTCAAACACAACTGTGCAACTTAGTATGTTTAGATTTTCATTGTTTCTAACTTAGATGTTGCTAAGAGTAGAATAATTATTATCTCTGCCATTTTATAATTGGTTTTTGCTAATGTTATTGGAATTATCTTTAGTTTGTGGGAATATTGCCCATTTTTTATTTAATAAAATCTAAATCTGTAAATCCTCTTAACTGGGCACATGTAAACTGCTTCTGTATCTTAATGCACTGAAATTAATAAAAGAGGACCATAGTCAACCCCTCCACACTGGATCTTTTGTCTTTCTCTGAAAGTACCTTTCAGGCCAAGTAGTGGTGTCCATGTCAGTTTGTATACTACTGTTGCTGCTAAGTCGCTTCAGTCTTGCCCGACTCTGTGCAACTCCGTAGACAGCAGCCCACCAGGCTACCCTGTCCCTGGGATTCTCCAGGCAAGAACACTGGAGTGGGTTGCCATTTCCTTCTCCAATGCAGGAAAGTGAAAAGTGAAAGTGAAGTTGCTCAGTTGTGTCCGACTCTTAGCAACCCCATGGACTGCAGCGTACCAGGCTCCTCTGTCCATGGGATTTTCCAGGCTGAAAATTAGTAAATCTTGATTTGTCTTTTAAGGAATGTAGCCTAGAGCAGTGTTTCTTATGTGGCTTTGGGACCCCTGCATCAGAATTACTTGGGGGTGCTGGTTAAAGTGGAGATTCCTGGCTGCCCCGACTCCTGGTTTAGGGGACTGAAACTGAGACTTACTGGTTGATAGAACTAGGTGACCTTGTGTGCTTTGGTGCATGTAAAGCATAAAGCAGATAGGGTCCTAGGAACTCTCATTATAGAAAAATGTATTTTTTTAAAAGTAAAGATTTGAGAGAGTTTATATCCTGAAGGGGAGGCGCCTCCTTTTAAAACCTCTTTCTGTTAGAGAACCAGTGCTGGTTTGAAAATTAGATCGTGAATTCAAACTTCTTAATTTAAAATTTGTGTTATAATTTTTATTAGGTGGAAATTAATGGTGGAGCACATGATTATTACAATGTTCTTCCCAATAAGAGTCTGTGGAAAGCTTATGTTGAAAATGGAAAAAAGCTGGGAATAGACTTCATTTCAGAAGATGCTATGTTCAGTGGCCCTTCAGGTAATTAAGTTCTTTCAAACATACCATGCTGTTTGAGGAAGGGAAGTACCATCCAAGATTAAATGGTTTTGCTTAACAACTTTGGAGGTTGGGGGAAGTATTGTTTATGCTTTTTAATGACACTTTCTTACAAACTTTTTAATGGTTAGGAGAAAGACATTAAAGAATGCTTCAGTGATTGTAGAATGTCATGTGAACAGATTTGCTTTTAGAAACAGCCAACCTACTCTTGCCTTTATATTCTAAGTGTTTCTAGTGTTTAAATTTGCTTAGTTCTAATTTTAAAGTAAGTTACTTAAAGGAGAAATCGAATTTTAATTCATTCTCAGTTATCAGTAAACAGGTTACTAAAGACTTGTTTATATGGGGACATTTTCAGTTTCTGAGAAATAACAAACAGCTTTTAGAATTTAAACACTCATAAGTATATCAGGTTATTTTAGTTTTTTTTTTTTTCCTTTAAAGAGCATTATTGTTAACATGTTTACATATTAGAAATGTATCTCCTAAAATACAGTAGATGTTGATGACATAGACTCGGGGGGACTTGGAGATAAAAATGGTGTTGATGTCATTCAACGAGATAAGAGTTCAAGGAAAAGAGCAGGCTGAAGTAGGGTGGTTGGTATAAATTATTCATTTGTTAAATCTGAGGTGTTCACAGGACTTCTCAGGAAAGCTGTCTAGTAGCCTATTCCAAAAGTTGTCTAGATTGAGACTTAGGGGTTGTCAACACATGAGAGGTGATTGAAGACATAGGTTTCAATGTTGAGGAGGTTGCCTGAGGACACAGAGGAAGGAGTAACCCAGAGATGAAGCCCTAGGGATCACCAGTGCTCAGGAAACAGGTGACAGAAGCGACTAGAGAGGGAGTCATAGAGAAAGCCAAACAGTCAGTAGATAGTGGAGTCATGGAAACCAAAAGGGTAGAGAATTTCTGGAAGGGGAAGGAGTTGTAAATCATGGCAGGTGTATAGAGATTAAGGTACATGTGCTCCATTGGGTTAGCAATTAAAAATTCATGATTTGTCTTACCTTTTCAAGGATCTACCGATTTTGGAAATGTTTCTTTTGTGGTTCCTGGGATTCATCCGTACTTTTACATTGGGTCGAATGCCTTGAATCATACAGAACAATATACTGAAGCTGCAGGTAAGTGTTGATGTTTTGACATGAGCTCTTTTTGTAGTAGTAGCTGCCTTTCTAACTGCTTAGTTTAGCCCATCATCACTTCTTTACCGAACACCTCAGGAAATACTATATTGTGGTGGTCAGTTGGAGAGGCAATTTAGATATTGAGAGCTAACCTGAAAATGAATAAATTAGTTGTAATTACCTTTATTTAACTTCTCTCCTCTTTAGGATCACAAGAAGCTCAGTTCTACACTTTGAGAACAGCCAAAGCTCTGGCAATGACTGCACTGGATGTTATTTTTAAACCAGAGTTGCTGGAAGGAATCAGAGAGGACTTCAAATTGAAACTTCAAGAAGAACAGTTTTAAATACAGTAGAATAAAAAGAGGGTTTAAGAGCTACTTTCAGATCATTCAGAAGAAGTGATGATTTTTTTCCTGTAATCTTTTTTTAATGAGCAAGGAGGGCATGGCTTGTTTTTCAGTCTTAAAGGAGTCAAATTTCTCTTACCTGAAAAGTGAGGACACAATGTGGAAAAAACATATTACCTCATATCTGCAGTGAAAATTTTGCAAATCTGTGTCTGATGAAATTGTGACCTTTCAGAGCTGGCATTTCATAAACAACCTGGATGACACATGGTTTATCGGTGATAATATTTTATAAAGCCATATGTTGTGTGAGTGTATTTTAAAAGATCCAAGAGATTTCAGACCTTACATTCATAATGGGCACATGAAAGATATTTTTGGTATTGGCTGGTAACACTGTTCTATAAAGTTGTTTAAAAATTCCTGTTCTAAATTTAGGGAAGATTTATTTGAAATATCTGACTGTTTTGGTCTAGAGACTCTTTTCATTGATAATAAAATAGGCTTTTAATCAGAAATGCTGTGAGAAACAACTAGAAACTCAGCTACAAAGAATAAGCTTAAGTTACCATTTGAAAGAAAATGAAAATGTTCTTTTTTGTATATAACCTACTCTGAGAAGTGGCAATGAAGTGCTGTTTCTCATTCCATATTATTGTAATAGGGAAAATGGTAGATGGATAAGATTAGACTCTTCCTGTAAGGTTTTTGCTTGGTGGCCCCACGTGTCCTAGAGGAATATGGTAAGAGGAGTGATGTCTGCTTATCTTGAATGTTAATGTCACGGAACTGGTCCCCTCTACCTAGAAGCCCTGTTCAGACTTCTCCTCAGAAGCTAGCTTGTCCAGCCTGAGTAAACTCGGTAGTTTATTAAATTTAAGGGACAGAATTCTAAGCCCCCTTAAGCCCCATGTTAGCCCAGTATAAACTAAAAAGTATTATATTAGTTTTTCCTGGTGTGACTTTCTTTATCATGATAGAAGAATGTGAAAAGTATCCAGTAAAACAAATATATTAAGCTGTGAGTATAGTAAAGGTCCAGGAATCTTTATTTTAAAGGGAGTCCTCAAATTTGAGCCATCAGCATTCCAAAAATGGAAGGGGAAAAGAGAGCAAAGTGAGCATTTGGTCTCAGCTGTAAGCAAGGCAACTTGTATGCTTTGAGACTTTGGCTTCTCATTTGGAAAGTTAGATTTGATCCCTTATCCTTATAGTCTTTTAAACCTCTATTTCCTCTTCTATCTGAAGTTATTTAAAGTTGAAAGAGAGGGGAATTTGAGAGGAGAGTTAGTATTTGAGAATTGCTTTCCTTCCGTATCTGCTGTCTGAAGACTGGCCTGATTTGGCAAGCAGCTTGATTATGGTTAGCATGCTGAAAATGAGCTGTTCTTCTTTCAAAGGGCGCAGGAAGAAACAGCATCAGAGAGCAAATTGTGTGACCCGCAACACCTAAAATATTTACTGTCTGCCCCTTTGTAAAATAGTTTGCCAGTCCATCCTGTATAACATAAAAACTGGTTCTCTTTGACTTACATCATATAATTAGATCTTCTTCTAGAAGAAGACTTCAAGCCTCTGAATTGAAAACACTGAGAAAGGGATTTAGACAGCAGTGCCCATAATGTGTCAGCGGTTTGTCCTCACTGGGGGTTCTGGCTCTTTGGAAGTTTGCTTTCTTGTAGTATCCAGCCTTAAGGCTGTCTCCTGTGCAAGCCACTCTTGTTAACTCTTTGTGTCTGCTTTTAGAACTTGATCCTCCTTGACATTCTTTGTCTGATTTTTAAAAATTAAGAGTAGATCCCTGGTTCCGGAAGATTCCCCTGGAGAAGGGAATGGCTACCCACTCCGGTATTCTTGCCTGGAGAATTCCATTTCCCCCTAGATCTCACTTTGACATTTTATGTTATTTAGTATAATTCAGACTTTATTCTTTATAGTTCAGACTTTTAAAATCCCCTCTTCATTTTTATTTGCTAGTGAATTAACTGAACCATATTACATTAAACTGGGTAAATAAATACAAATAAGTGCTGAGTCAGAATCTCCCATCCAGAGGAACAACTGTAGCTAATCTTCACTATGCAATTAGAATTTGGGAGACTACTTCCTTTGTGAAAGTATTATTTGCTCAGTTGTGACAGACTCTTTGTGACACATGGACTGTAGCCCACCAGGTTCCTCTGTCCATGGGATTTCCCAGGCAAGAATACTGGAGTGGGTTGCATTCCCTTCTCCAGAGGGTCTTCCCAACCCAGGGATCAAACCCAGGTCTCCTGCACTGCAGGCGGATTCTTTACTGTTGGAGTCACCAGGGAAACTCACTTTTTTGTAACGGTAGTTTTTCCTTTGGAAACTAAGGTCTTTCTTTATCCTCATACTTCAGTGGCGTGTTTGTAATGTGCTAAATTTTCATAAATGTTTATACTTAGCTTAAATTATCATTCTGTTGATTGAAGCTCACATTTTAGATTAAATTTCCAAAGATTATTTGGAGAATAAATGGAGAACCACTCAATTACAGGAGAACAGTGTCACTTCTAGATAAAAAGGATTATATATATATATGTATATACATATACTCTATATATGTAAATGATGAGTATTTTTAGGAGGTTGACACATGAATAAGACTTTTTCAAAATATAATTTGGTATCTTGTTTTTGAGAAAGGGGACAACTAAACTTTTTCTCCCAGAATTAGTTTGAATAATGACACTTGACTGTCTCTTAGATTCAGTGATTGTATGTTATTCCTCCGCTCGATTATGTATTCTTTGAGGCCATTGTCTTTTCAGTATACTTAATTTCCTTTAAGTACACTAAAACCTGACTCATTTGAAAGAAAAAACAGGCCAAACTAAGTTAGTATAAAGTTTAAAGTAATTTGACTTTTAAAATATTGAATTAACTTCTGACCTAAACTAGAGACATAGGTAGACCTGCTTGAGTATCTTGGTTTTTATGGAATAGTGTTTTATTACATGCTTTTTTAATTTTTTTTAACTTTCACTGTTTACAGGCTAAACTGAAAGCCTTTTCCTCAAATACCAACTTTTGGCTATTTTTGTTAAATTAATAGACCTAAAATGTATAATCCAGATTAATGGTTTAAATTTAATAACAGATTGAACATGTGTTTTCTTTGGTGACTTAATTTTAAAAGCAGGCCTGACTGAATATGGGACCTGTATAAAACAATTATGTGGTCATTGGAAAAGACTTTGATGCTGGGAGGGATTGGGGGCAGGAGGAGAAGGAGATGACAGAGGATGAGATGGCTGGATGGCATCACTGACTCGATGGGCGTGAATCTGAGTGAACTCCGGGAGTTGGTGCTGGACAGGGAGGCCTGGCGTGCTGCGATTCATGGGGTCGCAAAGAGTTGGACACGACTGAGCGACTGAACTGAACTGAACTCACTACTAAGTTGCTATATACTATATAATAATTGAGTGTAGCTAATATTTAGCTTGCCTGTTAAACTTCTCAGGTTCTATTCGTTTTAAAAACTACTCATTTTATTAATTATTCAGGAATTTTTCCCTTTTAATTGCTTCTTCCTGTAGCACTCATAAGGGCTGGGACATTTAGGTTAAACTAGAACATTTTCATGTGTTTGTGAATACTTGTATAAACTGGAACTGTTTTGGTTTCCTACAATCCTCCAAAGGACTGTTTATTTATTAGTAAGTTGTCGTGATCTTTTCAACAGCTGAGTTTGGTGAGCATTTGTCGAGGAGAGCCTCCTTCTAAGCACTGGGGGCAAGGTAAAGAGTAAGATATAGTTCATGCTCCCAAAAATTTGTGTGGTGGTAACTTCTCACAAGATTTGCTTCATTTAAGCGACACTGGGTTTGAGGGAACACCTGAAGGCTGTCTTGGAAATTTTTGAGGAAGTGTTTCTAAAATACTTTAAAATACCTGAGTCATCTCAGTCTGTTTGAATAGGAGAAATTGATATGAAAAGTCTTCTTAAAGAATGATTGTCTACAAAACTTTATAATATGTTCTTTTTTAGAAAACCTTTCAGATAGTTTTATTTTATACATTTCTTTCTTTTTATCTGAAGTATCTCTGATCTTCTGGAAAATGTCCTATGTAGTACTAGCCTTCAAAAGATCAAAGTAAATTTTCATTGTAAAATAAGTCAATTGTCTTCCTGGTAGCTAGCAACTCTTTATAAGTATGTAAGGTATGAAAAACTGCTTCTATATTTTTGTTTATACTTCAGCAAGCCTTTTGCAAACAATTTATATAGTTAAGGATGGTGCATTTGATATTATGAAGTTAATATTTTCAAGTA
Source organism: Neotragus moschatus (assembly GCA_006410615.1). Classification (NCBI taxonomy): domain Eukaryota; kingdom Metazoa; phylum Chordata; class Mammalia; order Artiodactyla; family Bovidae; genus Neotragus; species Neotragus moschatus. Next base: position 2,489,890 of record SJYA01001578.1, on the reverse strand, counting down.
AAATCAGTCTCTACTACCATCAGATCATAGTCATTTTAAAAATATTTTAATGCATACATATATTAAAGTTTGTATGAAAAAATGTATAATGTTAATAAATGTATTTATCAAATAGCAGTTGTGGTATTTTTTAACCTATATAGGGAGTTTTGAAAATATATGACTATAAAGCACAAATACCCAAATACACTGTGACATAATCTTCTTTAAAAATTATTTTTTGGAGAGGATAATTTCTTTACAATGTTGTGTTGGTTTCTGCTGTATATATTATAGTCTCTTATTCAGTATTACAGATGTTGATTTGCTTTTGTGCTATAATGTCATGTTATTTATATGAGAATTTAAAAAGAACAATGATTTCTGTTTAAAAACAAGCGTTTTACTAGTCCTAGATGCTGAGAAATGCCAGGACAAGTTTTACATGATAAGACATAGGTACATAATTACAGTATTGAATTTTCTTAAAAAATGTTTTTCAACTTCAGTACAAAGTCATATTTTTAGATTCTTATCAATGGCTAGAGAATAAGTGCCTCATATGGAAAAAATTACGTGTCTGTGTTTTTTTTTTGGTTTGAACTGGCTTTCAAAATAGAGTCCAAATCTGTTCTTTTTTTTCCAATGATTAAAATGTAAAATGAGCATTGATTAGTATAATGGCTCATAGCATCCAGTCACTTTAAAAAATAAACCTTAGAAATACAAAATAGAAAAGACTATCAAATCAAGGTCTTCAATAAACAAAATTCTTGTTTAGCTCAAAAGACTAAGTAGACATTGCCCCATAATGAGTTGCCTTTGAGAGTCTGAACTTTTATCTATTAGTTGTGTTGCTAATGCCTGACACATTTTTATTTGACCCGAGAGAATGGAAAGCAGTTCAAAAACTTCATGTTTTCCCACTTGAGCTTAATTTATTTAAGGAATAACCAAACCTAAATCCCAAGCATTGTTACTGCCTGTGAATGATATGGATTCAGGATTAACCATCACTTCAAGCCTTATCATCAGACCTGACTCATTCCTCACAGGAGGATCATGTGTTGTGTATGAGAAGCTTAAAAGAGTTTGATCTGAATTTATGTACCCCTGAACTATAAGAATTCAAGTTTGCTTTTAGCTTGATAGAGGAGTAAGAGGCCACCTGTGAAGAAGTAGACTTAGGTGCAGTTGAAATCTTAGCAAAACTTTAAGCAAAACTGTTGTCTGTCCATTAATCTCTGAAAGTGGTGAGGGGCTACTCAGTTATTGTTCAGCCTGTTTCCTCAAAGGGAGCGGTTACCACAGCAACTGTTTGGTATACCTCCCATTGTCTTAGAAAGCTTTTAGCTTCTGCCCATCCCAAAGTCACAAAATCCACTCAGGTGGGTTTTGTGTTTTTAAGACAAGCTCTTTTGTAAAAAATATGTATATAAGAAGAGCTTATAATAGAAAATCCCAGCCAGAAAGAGATCACAGCCCACAGCTGTTTCAGATGTTTATGATGGTGCTCAGTCATGTCCAACTCTTCGTGATCCTATGGACCCAGCATGCTCCTCTGTCCATGGGATTTCCCAGGCAAGAATACTGGAGTGGGTTCCCATGCCCTCCTCAGGGGATCTTTCCGACCTGGAGCGTGAACCCACATCTCATGTTTCCTGCGGTGCCAGGCAGGTTCTGTACTACGGGTCCTCCTGGGAAGCCCCCTATCTCTAGGAATCTCTCCAATCAGATTTTAGCCCATGTTTCCCAGCTTCTGATGTTGCTATTACCCCACCTACCCTCTGCCATTTTCTAAGTTCTGGCCTAAATATTACTTGTTTTGTTGATCCAAGGTTGGAACAAAAGAATTTAGAAAATCAAGGGGAAATAGGAACAAAGGAATTTAGAAAATCAAGGGGAGATAATAAAACTTTAGAAATTAACTCACAAAGCATAGATTACTTATTCTAAGATGATAAGAACAATTTGACTAATAAAACATGTTTTCTATCCTCATCCCAGTATGTCATAACTGTATTTATTACCTATTAATATATGACCTTGATTTATCCAATCCCACTGCCAAAGAAATACATTTTTCTGCCTGTACAGAAGCATGTTCTTCACGTCCAATCAGTTTCTGATTTTTGTTTATTTGCGGGGGTGGGTTGTTTGTTTTGTGTCCTTGTTCTGGCTTCATTTGCAGACAGCTATTATTGAGTGCAGGGTAGGCTAAGTAAGAAAAAGCTTATTCTAGCTCTTGTTTCTAATTCCTTTCACATCTCCTGAAGGGCCAGCTCACCCTCTTTAAGCTCAGTAGAAGGCCTATACAAACGGAAATGGAATTTTGATAAGGGTGGAGAGACACTTGAATTAGCTCTCTTGGGAATTAAGAGTTGAGGTCATTTAGAGGAGGATGACCTCTGGGATTTTAAGGTCAATGAATCTGGAAGTGAATGTCATGTGTGAGCAGAGAAGGACAGTCTTCATAGTGAATAAAGCAAATCACACTGAAAGAAAGGAAAGGTAACTGACGAGAAAGAGAAGCTCTTTGCAATTGTTGCAGTACTTACCAGGCACAGCCATTTGTTTACTTCATGTCTTTGTGATCCCTGTGGTCTTAAGCTAGTTTGAGTGGGTTACTGTTCCATTGAATCACTAAGGTATAGTTTTGAGCTTCCCTGGTTGGCTCAGATGGTAAAGAATCTGCCTGCAATACAAGAGACCTGGGTTTGATCCCCGAATTGGGAAGATCCCCAGGAGAAGGGAATGGCTACCCCCACTCCAGTATTCTTGCCTGGAGAGTCTCATGGACAGAGGACCTTGGCAGGCTATGGTGTCACACAGAGTCACAAAGAGTCGCACATAACTAAGTGACTAACATTAACAAGGTATCGTTTAATTCCATGTGTGATTTTTAAAGTTTAAAAAAAACTGAGAACTTAGAATTACACTACACACTATTTACTCAATATAATACTATTGATCTCAAATCAGCATCCATTCTATACATTCATTGTTAGTATGAGGAAATTAAGTCTAGAATGTGACAATATTTCCCTAAGAGTATTCACCACAGTATTATTTTTTTATCCAGTGTTAAGGAAAAGATTGCCGTGTACACTCATAGTATGGAATGATTTTAATGGCTGCAAAATATAGGGAGTTTTTAGTAGGAAAATGGTCATACTATGTCATGGAAAAAAAACCTGTATCAATTTGTATATAAAATATGGTGGCAACTATAAAAAACTATGTAGAAAAAAAGATGAGAAGTAACACTAGTTGCCCATGGCTAATAGGATTATGAATGGTTTTTTTTTTTCCTGGTTCTCATAACTTTAAAAATGACCATCTGCTCCAAAACAAAAAAGGTAGAAAGAAAGGAAATATTCCTCCACATACAGTAAGCATGCAATACTGAATTGCTTCATGTATAAATGCAGCTCTTACATAACTTTTTGTGAATGATGCTAAAGGTATATGGTTACACAAACCTAGTTCAGTGCTTTGTTCACTTGAATGTATGTAAGAATCACCTGGGGAACTTGTTAACATACAGATTCTAACTGGGTGTGGGGTGAGGCTTGATGTCCTGCTTTCCTAACATGTTCCTAGGTAATGTCAGCGCTCTTTCGGGAATTACAAGTATTTGTCCCAATTATATATAGATAAAAATTAAACAATATGAAATTGAAAAGTTAAAGCATCCAATTATTTTGAGAGTGGTGATAATACTTAAGTGAACTAAATCGTTTTATTCTAACATTATTGTGTTTGTTGGATAATGTGCTTTCTTATTACTGCAAATACTGGAATTTCCCATACAAAGACACTCAGTTGTAACAGTTTTTTTAATAACAATCAGAATGAAATGTTATTTCTCTGTATGCTTTATTGTGATCATTATGACTTACATTCATACACAGTTTTGGGCTCCATGGTCAAACCCACAAGTCCACGTTCCTACAGGGTAGAATGCAGGCTCAGACCTAGGTTTGTGAAGGTCTCCAATGAATTGGAAATATAAAATAATTAAACAAACTGGTCCTTCACCACAGACGGTTTGAGAAGCACTGCTCTTGAACATTGCATGCTACATACTGGGTGCTTAGAATTACTTGCTGAATGAATGAATAAATATAAAAAGTGCCACTATTAAAAATGAATAAATAGAAAAGTGCAACTATTAAAAATTTTTTCCTCATATTAATGTTTATGTATTGTGAGTGACAATTTGTTTATTTGTTCAGTATTCATGTGATACCTGCCTTTTTTTTTCTTCTTTTTTTTAGCTGTACTGCATGGCATACAGGATCTTAGTCTCCCCACCAGGGATTGAATCCGTGCCCCTGCAGTGAGACGCAGTCTTAATCATTGGATCGGCGGGGAAGTCCTCATACCTGCCTATTAACTAGACAATATTATTAGCCAAATCTCTCTACTCTCCAGTCAAGCCAACAAATTTATTAAGTACTATAGATGTCCACATATAAAGGGTGGTTTTCTCCAAAATTATCAGAAAAGAGAGTTGCTTTGTATTTGGGTTTTTATGAAGTCAAATTACAGAGCTCTGTCTCAGTGACAGCTTTGAGAGCAAAGTACTGTCACCTCAATCAATACTGTTAGATGCTTGCAAAGGTCACCTGAGAATTGCTAGAAAAGGTAGCAAGGACATTGAACATGAATTCAATAACTTATTCTTCATACCACTAGTATAGACATCAATGTAAACAAGCCTTTTAAAGATCACTCTAAAAAACAATACTGTATGTGATTATGTTGTAAAGATCAAGAGTAAATACTTATAATATGCACTGTTGTTGTTCAGTTGCTCAGTTGTGTCCAACTCTTTGTGCCCCCATGGACTGCAGCAGGCCAGGCTTCCCTGTCCTTTACTATCTTCTGGAGTTTGCTCAAACTTATGTCCATTGAGTCACTGATGCCATCCAACCATCTCATCCTGTCACCCCCACCTCCCCCTGCCCTCAGATGCACTGGATATACTGTTATGAAGCTGAATAATTCCTATAGGCATATGGGCTAAATCGTGTCTTCCCAAAATTTGTATTTTGAAGTTCTCACCCCACAATGTGATTTCTTTGAAGACAGGGCCTTGAAAGAGGTAATTAAGGTTAAATGAGATCGCAAGGGCAGGGCTATAATCCAATATGACTTGTGTCATCTAAAAGAAGATACACCAGAGATGCAGGTACTCAGAGAAAGGGGCCAGATGAGGACAGCAAGTAGGTGGCCATCTGCCAGCCAAGCAGACAGCCCTCAGGAGAAAACAAACCTGCCAACCCCTTGACCTTGGACTTCCAGCCTCCAGAACTGAAAGAAAATATCTATTGTTTAAGCTGCCCAGTTTATGGTACTCCACTCTGGTAGCCTGAGCAGACTAATACATTACAGCATCCTATAGGCTGGTTCAAATGGCAGAGCTCCCCAAATGCTGTGGATGGAAGTTCAGATTATGTGTCCTGGAAACCCACCCAGACGGTTCAAAGTGGTCCTGCTCCGAGGAAGAAGCAAGTGGCAACGATGTTTGTGAAATTTGATTGGAATTTTTCATAAAATAAGCATGAAAAAGGTAATGTTCTAAAAATATTTTTAGTATTAAAAGTTGACATTTAACTATTTCATCTATATTCCTTTACATTTTTCTACTAAAGTTTGCTATTAAAAAAAAAAAAGCTTTTTTTTTATTTCAAGAAAATGGGAGATTGCCTTGTAACTAGACTTTCTGAAATTTTGGTTGTTGTTCTTTTTTTTTCAAAGACCAAAGTATAGCCCTCATGAAGAAGCAACATGATTTAGGGATCAGTCAAATTAGCTTTGGAGAAAAATTAAATAATAGGGTATAGAGTTCATTTGAATTTCAAACAAATGCTTTATGTGTAAATTTGATGGAAGTTGATCCTGTGGCTATATAGTATGAATAGCTATGTGTTGTTTAAATAATACATCAAATTAGAACTCTCTCCTTTATCCCCTTGCCCTAATATCAGTGGCCATTGTTTTCTGGTTCACAGAAGATGCTGATATTCACTGAGTATAAATGGAGATGTCCAGTGATGTGTAACCATTTTTTTTTCATTTTGGCATTTTCCTCTACATTCAGTAACCATGTATTTCTTATCCTAACAATTATAGGTAGTCCCAAATTATGCATTTCCTTGCCATAGTTATACAGAAAAAAGTCAGTCTAATCCCAGGTTCATCAATGAAGATATCACATTACTAACCACTTTGAACCTGGACATGCTGCAAGGTGGAGATTCATGAAGCAGTGATTATTAAACAGGGAACACTCACACACAAATTTTCTAGGCTAGTTACCCCTATGACAAAACTGACAAAATGCCTGCAAATACTCTCTTCTTCAAAGTTTCCCTACTAGAGAAATACCTACCAAAATCAGAAACCATTGTACCAATCTAAAGAGCTTTTCTTGTGAAGAGGTGAATCCTTAGGAACCACAAGATGTAAATAAAGTAGGAATATTATTATTGCCTTGAAATGAAACTAACATGAAGAAATGCATATAAAATAGGTAAGAGAAAACAAATAAAATAAAACAGGTAAGAGGCTACAGACTGAAGCATAAGTTTTGGTCAAAGTGGGGATTTAGGTGCATGTAAATGAGTGGCTCAGAGGTAAAGAATCCGCCTGCCAATACAGGAGATGTGGGTTTGATCCCTGGGTCAGGAAGATCCCTTGGAGAAGGAAACAGCAACTCTCTCCAGTATTCTTGCCTGGGAAATCCCATGGACAGAGGAGCCTGCTGGGCTACACAGTCCATGGGGTCGCAAAGAGTCAGACATGACTAACTGACTTAACAACAACAACAAAAGGACTTTAGGTGTTTCCCAGATCCACCTGGTCCAGAGAATAGAGTCACGCTCACAAAAAGGACATGGTTCGTATGAATAAGTATCTAGAGTCTAAAAGAGGTTGAACTACAGTGTGCCTTCCCCACCCCAGGGTGCCTTTTCTCTTAGAAAAGCAGTGCGCTTTTCTAAGAGATCCCAGTAACAACTATCATCAGTTGCTATGGGTGTCTCTATACCCGCAGTACCAAGTATAATGCTGTGCATACAATAAGCAGTTAATAAGCGTAAATTAAACCAGTAAGTGCCTTGTCAGTGTAGTTTTGGAAAGCTGGAGAAGGGTGGGTACTGGGAACTTTCTTCTCATCATAACCTTAAATTATGTCTCATCATTCAATTATTTCTATAGTACATACAGAAGAATGTGAAATGTATAGAACTACAGGCATTTATGAGAAAATCGACCAGTATATTAAATTGAATAAAATGTATGCAGCTGGAAAAATGATCCTTGAGTATTTATCGATGGCGTGGGTGTCAATCCTCATGCTCACGTAGCTGCTCCTCTGGCTTTTCCTCCGCGGGGAGCTCCTCTCCGAGGCCAGCGTCAGCTGCACCATCATCCTGTCGGGCTTGTCTCCATTCTCAGGGGTATAGTTGCCCAGGTCATTCACCTCCCCTTCACTGTAGCTTCCGTCCAGGAGGACTGCGCGCGGCTGAGGCAACCCGCAGGTGCAGGGAAGCTGTGGATACACCAAACGCATGCTGGAATGCAAGCTCAGCCAACAAAGTTGCACAGAGGAGGGGATCGCCTTTGCCTACTTTCTTTCAAGGTGTGTGTATTAGTTGCTCAGTCGTGTCTGACTCTTTTCGACCCCCTGGACTGTAGCCCACCAGGGCCCTCTGTCCATGGGATTCTCCAGATAAGAATACTGGAGTGGATTGCCATTCCCTTCTCCAGAGGATCTTTCTGACCCAGGGATCAAACCTTAGTCTCCTGCATTGCAAGCAGATTCTTTATCGTTTGAGCTACAGGGAAGTCCTTTCTTTTAAGGAGTTGGGGGAATAATGATGGTGGCTGGCACTGTAAACATTTTATCAGTGAAAGAGCAGGTAACCCATCAACTGTTAGGAAACACCGAGTCATATTGGAGGCCCACAAGAAGGGTCATGATCAGATAATCATCATGTTATCTGATATGACCCCTGATAGAAATGTTTGCAGTTATTGTGTGTGTGTATGTGTAAGGGGGGTGGGGAGAGAGAGATGGGGTGGGAATTTGAAAGATGTGGCATTCTGGGGATAGTTTCCTCTACAGAGCCTGAGTTTTCTGGAGGAGATAATCATTGAACTGCAGACAGGAGAATGAAGGGGAAACCAGGTAGGAGGGAAGGTGATCTGGGAAGTGACGGGAGTTGTATGAGCTCACATATGAAGGAAATTTTCCTAGAATGGAGGATGTGCTTCCTTGGAAACATATATATATAAGCTTTCAAGAGACAAACATATCTATCCATCTACCTATGTATAATACATATATATAATGTTTATTGCAGCATATATTATAGTGGCAAAAAATGGAAAAGAAAAACACTGCCCAGCAATAGGGAAATAAATCATGTTATATATCTAAGACATTCTTTATTATGCAACTATTTAAAAGATTGTCTTGGAAAGAGACATTTCTGGAAGCTTCTTTTATGATTCCTCTATGTTCATAAATCATTTGTCCCACCATGTTGAATTGCCATTTACTTTTACCACTGAACTAGGAACACCACCAAGACTGAAGAGACTTCGCCTTAGTTAACTTGACTTAGCAGTTCCTGGTCTATGTGTGGGTGCTCAGTTGTTCAGTCCTGCCTGACTCTTTGAGGTCCCATAGACAGCTGCCCACCAGGCTCCTCTGACAATAGAATTTTCCAGGCAAGAATACTAGAGTCAGTTGCCATTTCCAAGAAGCTAGTTTATGCTGCTGCTGCTTCTGCAAAGTCGCTTCAGTTGTGTCCGACTCTGTGCAGCCCCATAGACAGCAGCCTACCAGGCTCCTCCGTCCCTGGAGTTTCCAGGCAAGAGTACTGGAGTGGGTTGCCATTGCCTTCTCCGAAGCTAGTTTATGGTATGTGCTAAATAAATGTTTGAATGTGTAAAAGAGGTAGCTCAGAGTAAATTTCACACCATTTTAACTTTTTCTCTTGTTTGCTCTTCACAGCTAACTGGTGAAATAGTGGAGGAGGGAGTGTCATTACCCTATTTTACAGAGGAGGTCGGACCTGCCCAAGGTCCATTGCTAGACCAGATCCTACTCTTGCAGACACTCTTGTTCACTGTAAAGTCACCTTCTCCTGCGGCTTCCGCTCCTTTCGCTCCTGCACGGTGGTCAGGTAGTTGACGGCCGCGTACTCCAGCACCGAGAGGAACACGAACACGAAGCTGACCCAGAGGTAGATGTCCACGGCCTTGATGTAGGACACGCGGGGCATGGAGGCGTTCACGCCCGTGATGATGGTGGACATGGTCAGCACCGTGGTGATCCCTACAGACACAGAGAGAAAGGAGCAGGGATTTGTCTTTCACCAAACCTACTGGATGGCTCAGTGCCTCTCTTCTTTCTCCCAGCTGCTCCTCTGGCCTAGAACGTCTCCCTCCCTGCCCCTCCAGCTGCTCATCTTTCCAGTTTTAGCTTTTATGAAGTTTCTCCTTTTCCTCTGCTCCCAGCTGTATCCCTGAAACTTTTTTTTTTTTTTTGGCTCACTCAGTGGCGTATCTGAGTTCCCAGACTAGGGATTGAACCCGTGTGCCCTGCAGTGAAAGCATGGAGTCTTAATGCAGTCAAAGTATGGCATCTTAAGCGCAGGACTGCCAGGGAGTTCCCCCTCCTTGTGTCTTCATCATGGCACCTTTATCACTTTGTTTCTGCAAAGAGCCCCTGACAGGTTAGCAGTAAGACAATACTTTACATTCAGCTGTTTAAAATAAAGATTGCAGGGGAGTTCCCTGGTGGTCTAGTGGTTAGGATTCAATCCCTGGTTGGGAAACTGAGATTTCATAAGCCTTGCAAAATAGTCAAAAAATAAATTAATTAACTTTATAAAATAAATATTTATAAACAAAATAAGAACAAGACTGTATATATGAGCAGGTATGTATGTTTCTTGGAACTCCTTCTCCAAAAGAGGGGGGAAAGTACAAAAGTTGTATTTTAACTTTGTGTCCTTGTTGCTGGTGTAGAATCCTGTAATCCTTGGCCGGTGTTATCAGCTGTCAGGGCCTGTCCGGGTCCTGGACCTAGCTGCCCATTCTACAATGTTGACTTAAGGACCCTGTCAATTTTACCAAGAATGATGTTAACTTCATTTATGGGAGACAGATTTCTGAAGCTACAATATTTATTTATTCAGCACAGTAACTGTTCAAGCTACAGAACAACCATTAAAGGTCAGGGCATCTGTCAGTGGGAATGTCCCCGAGATTTCAAATTAAGCTCAGAATATTTGCTTTCCAAACACCAAATCACAGCGGATTGGGGTCATCTTAAAGGCCAGCACCAATCCAGTTTCACTAAAACCTGGTGAGTCATTCTCTCCGTTGAAGCCCCTGGACCTCTGAGCCATGGTGGTGCGTGTGGAATGGGTGCAATATTTAAATCAGGGGAGAGAGTGGATGGCAAACAGCTACTGATAGTACATTAGGGATTCTCAGACTTGAGTATGTGTAAGAATTACTAGGGGAGGGACTTCTCTGGAAGTCCAGTGGTTGAGACTTCACCTTCTAATGCAGGGGTGCAGGTTCGAGTTCTGGTCAGGGAACTAAGATCCCACATGCCTCTCAGCCAAAAAGCCAAAACATAAAACAGAAGGTATTATAAAAAATTAAACAAAGACTTTAAAAATGATCCACTTCAAAGAAAAAGAAAAAAAAGGTTTACTGGAGGAGCTTGTTCAAAATGCAAATTCCTGGAACTCTCTCAGAGATTCTGATCCTATACATGTAGAGAGACCCCAGGATTCTTCATTTTAAACAATTTCCCCCAGAGAATCTATCACAAAGATCCCTTGGGCCACCTTTTGAAAAGCCCTGTTACAGAATGTGACTTTCTTATCCAGGTGAGCAGAGAAAGCACCACAGACCAGGATAACCCACTCCAGAACTCAGCTCTAATAAGATTAAAGATGAACTGTTTGTGTGGACTCCCAGGAGGACCTAGAAACGGCTTTGCTACACAGATTCTTAATAGTGGCATTATACCTGTGAATGAATAACTTGGTGTTTTTCTGAGTTATAATGCCCACAGGGATTCAGGACCCATTTGGAAAGAAGGGTTTTATCTGAAAGGAAATCCTTGCATTTTCAGATGTCTGGAACATGCACTTGAGATGTTGCTTACCTAAAGGGACTCTGGCGGGCACGGCTCTGCGGTCGATCCAGAAGGACACCCAGGACAGCATGACCATCAGGGTGGCCGGAAAGTAGGTTTGGAGCAAGAAGAAGAAGATGTGGCGGCGCAGCGTGAAGCTGATGTACAGACGGTTGTACCAGCCTGTGGGACACAGGAAGAGGAAGGATACACACCATAGCCACTCAGCTTCCCGTAGGGCAGATTTTATTCAGAGAATCATAAATGCCTTAGACACTTGCCTGGAAACTTACCCTATCTTTATAAAATGGAAGACAGAAAAACCACGGAACAGAATGATTATATGATAACCCACATCATAAGGGTTAGTACATTTCAAGGAGTCTTTGGCCCCCGTCCTATACACCAAGGGAACCCCTCAGGAAGGCCATATAAGACTTTTGTTACTCAAATATGGCACACGGCCCAGCAGCATCACCATCACTTGGGATGCTTGTTAGAAACGTAGATTCTCGGACCCCGCCCTGGATCTACTGAATCATAACTTCCTTTTGGGAATTTCCTGATTGTCCGGTGGTTACAACTTGGTGCTTTCACTGTGGTGGCCCAGGTTCAACCTCTGGCCAGGGAAATAAGATCCTATAAGCCCCGCACTATGGTCAAAAAAAAGAAAAACTTCTTTTAACACTCCTCTCCACATGATTCCTACATATGTTAAAGCTTGAGATGTGTGGATTTAACAATTCCCTCTGAATTTCTTTATGGGGGGAAATATGTTTAAAGTAAAAATACCACGCTCATTACAGCTAAGTGCATTTAGGCCATGCTTTAGCTTCACCCTGGTGCTCTTTACAAGGAAAACTTCTATGGAGGAATTGAAAGAAACAGAAAATGGTGGAAGGAGAGGAAAAGGCAGGATAAACTTGACATGACAAGAACTGAAAATAAAATGGGGAGTTGGCAACATTAACTGGAAAACTGGCATCCCAGGACAATTTTAGTGCAATGGTTATATTTATAACAGTTCCAGAAAGTGATTGTGGAGGTGCTAGAGATTGAATATGTCCTTCTCAAATTCGTGTGTTGAAACCTAATCCTCTAAGTGATGGTATTTGGAGGTGGGGCCTTTGGAAGGTGAATTTCATTTGTGAATTTTATTTCATTGTGAATGGGATTGGTGCCCTTACCCAACAGGCCTCAGAGAGCTCCCTTGCACCTTCTTTCCTGTGAGGACACAGTGAGTCCTAGGAAGCGGGCTTTCATCAGACACTGAATACTTCAGACTCCAGGAAAGACGAGCCTATCTGTGAGGCTCTGTGGGGGTTGTAAGTAGGGTGAGTTTCCTTGATCTTAACTTCCCAGCCTCCAGAACTGTGCAAAACCAGTTCCTGTTGTTTAGAAGCCACCCAGTCTGTGGCTTCCTGGTGGCTCGGTGGTAAAGAATCTGCCTGCCAATGCAGGAGATGCAGAGGACGCTGGTTCGCTCCCTGCATTGGCAAGATCCCCTGGAGGAGGAAATGGTGATCCATTCTAGTATTCTTGATCCCATGGACAGACGAGCCTGGTAAGCTACAGCCTATGGGGTTGCACAGACTCAGATACAACTGAGCACACACACACACACACACACACACATACAGAATTATGGTACTTTTTCATAGCAGCCCAAGCACACTCAGATGAGAGGGAATGTCAAAATGCTAAGAGTCAAAGGACTGAGGGTTCCCCAAAGGGCCAAGACTGGTGGGTGAGGTGTGCAAAAGATAAAAGATGTGATACCACCATACGTTGGAAATGAGCAATGCCTTCTGTTACAGATCAAAGAGTGTAGTCAACCATGCAGTGTTATAGCAACAGAAATTGCAGATATTGAAAAGCAAAGTCATCCTGAAAAGCGATTAGTTAAGAAAGAGGCAAGAGTTGGAGAGAGTGAAGTTCAGCTGTAACCTCAGCTGCCAGGAAGAAGACCACAGCGCCTGTCCTCAGGCAATATGGTGGTGGAGGCAGGGGGTGGTGGTGGCAAGCTTGCCCAGACTTGGTTCAAAAAAACAACGACACTGCCCGTGGGGTGTAGTTCCTGCACTGTGGCTCACAAGAGGGTCGTAAGAGGAGCTGTGCAAACAATACAGCAGCAGGGGATTGGTTAAGAGAGAAGACACTGAACAAAGGAGTTGAAGTCAAGAGAACGTGAACAGAAAATAATAAACCTGAAATTGGACTATTTTTTGCCCATAGGAGAGGTGTCTCTGGGAGTCATATCAGGATGAAATTTCTGCTGTTAAACTGTCAATGCAATTGTCTCAAATAGACCTGCACAGAGGGCTTATATTGGAGTTTTTATTAAGATTTTCTAGGTTATCACTTCTGATGCTGTGGTGGTATCAAAAAACCTTTCTCATCCTGTGCTCACCACACTCTAGCCCTGATCTGGAAATCTCATCTTTGGTTTCAAATCCTAGAGGCACAGGCTCTGCTCAGCCAATCCACATGCCTCCTGAGATCCAAGTACCCCCTCTCTTAGCTCCCCACCCCCACCTGTGCTGCTGTAGAAGGCCAGCTTCGTGGTGGTGTGGAATTCCTGGATTAGGAACTGGGAGAGGGAGATCCGCTCGTCTGTCTTTAAGGAGTCGTTGCCTTTCTTCCAGTAGAGCATGAGGTCATCTTCCGTGTAGGCATCTGAAAAGACAAGATGGCATCAGACGCCAGGAAAGATGAGCCTGTCTGTGAGGCTCTGTTGGGGTTTAACAAGATCAGCTGAATAAACAAACTGCAGTCCAACAAAGCACAACAAAATCCAAAAAGACAAATCTAATTCTCCTCAGTCTTCCAGAATCATAAGGGCAAAGCTCTCAGGCCTAAATACTCATCCTGACTGCAAAAGTGTTCACTCTTCAAATCAGCCTAAAAGCAGATGAAATTGCTATTTTTGTAGACCAGAAATTACAATTTGCTCTTTAAAAAAAAATTTTTTTTTTGCAGGTTCAGTTCAGTTCAGTTCAGTCCCTCAGTTGTGTCCAACTCTTTGCAACCCCATGAATCCCAGCACGCCAGGCCTCCTTGTCCATCACCAATTCCCAGAGTTCACTCAGACTCATGTCCATCGAGTCAGTGATGCCATCCAGCCATCTCATCCTCTGTCATCCCCTTCTCCTCCTGCCCCTAGTCCCTCCCAGCATCAGAGTCTTTTCCAATGAGTCAACTCGTCGCATGAGGTGGCCAAAGTACTGGAGTTTCAGCTTTAGCATCATTCCTTCCAAAGAAATCCCAGGGCTGATCTCCTTCAGAATGGACTGGTTGCATCTCCTTGTAGTCCAAGGCGGCAACATTGCATATAGTTCAACTTTCTAAACCACAGGTAATTTAGCCCTTTCTTCTTTCAAAGGGTGATGAAGCATCATTGATGGCAAATACCTTTAAACACTCTCAGGTAATAGGGCTACATTCTAGCAAGGAAAGACCCACAAGGAGATTTGCAGCCTAACTAGGTCTTTCTCTGCAGGCCTCCCATTGCTCTGCCCAGGGTAGAATCAAGAGGATTTCCCTGAGGATCCTTCCCTCTGGCCCCATACTTCCCCACCCCACACAGCAGACTTACCTGCTGTTTGGGCAGAAGTAGGGGTAAAACCTGAAGGGGCTGCTCCTGTGTCAACAGTTCTTTCTGGGGCTCCCTGAGGCTCTGTTTTATTCCTCTTTATTCTACCTTTAACCTTTGACCTATGTGATGACCCGTTTTACATGTCTACTTGGCCAGGCTATCGTAAGTATCCAGTGATTCAATCTGGCACTAATCTGGGTGCTGCTGGGGAGATGCTTGTTGCTGTGTTATCTATACACAGCTCACTTGAAATAAAGATGACCCAGGATAACCTGGGTGGGTCTGATCCCATCAGTTGAAAGGCCTTAAGAGCGGACCTGAGGTTCCCTGGAGGAAGATAAAATTCCACATGTGGACTGCAGGGTGGGCTCCTGCCTGAGAGGCTGCAGCCTGCCCTTCCCACCGCCTGCCCTNGAAGTTCAGCTGTAACCTCAGCTGCCAGGAAGAAGACCACAGCGCCTGTCCTCAGGCAATATGGTGGTGGAGGCAGGGGGTGGTGGTGGCAAGCTTGCCCAGACTTGGTTCAAAAAAACAACGACACTGCCCGTGGGGTGTAGTTCCTGCACTGTGGCTCACAAGAGGGTCGTAAGAGGAGCTGTGCAAACAATACAGCAGCAGGGGATTGGTTAAGAGAGAAGACACTGAACAAAGGAGTTGAAGTCAAGAGAACGTGAACAGAAAATAATAAACCTGAAATTGGACTATTTTTTGCCCATAGGAGAGGTGTCTCTGGGAGTCATATCAGGATGAAATTTCTGCTGTTAAACTGTCAATGCAATTGTCTCAAATAGACCTGCACAGAGGGCTTATATTGGAGTTTTTATTAAGATTTTCTAGGTTATCACTTCTGATGCTGTGGTGGTATCAAAAAACCTTTCTCATCCTGTGCTCACCACACTCTAGCCCTGATCTGGAAATCTCATCTTTGGTTTCAAATCCTAGAGGCACAGGCTCTGCTCAGCCAATCCACATGCCTCCTGAGATCCAAGTACCCCCTCTCTTAGCTCCCCACCCCCACCTGTGCTGCTGTAGAAGGCCAGCTTCGTGGTGGTGTGGAATTCCTGGATTAGGAACTGGGAGAGGGAGATCCGCTCGTCTGTCTTTAAGGAGTCGTTGCCTTTCTTCCAGTAGAGCATGAGGTCATCTTCCGTGTAGGCATCTGAAAAGACAAGATGGCATCAGACGCCAGGAAAGATGAGCCTGTCTGTGAGGCTCTGTTGGGGTTTAACAAGATCAGCTGAATAAACAAACTGCAGTCCAACAAAGCACAACAAAATCCAAAAAGACAAATCTAATTCTCCTCAGTCTTCCAGAATCATAAGGGCAAAGCTCTCAGGCCTAAATACTCATCCTGACTGCAAAAGTGTTCACTCTTCAAATCAGCCTAAAAGCAGATGAAATTGCTATTTTTGTAGACCAGAAATTACAATTTGCTCTTTAAAAAAAAATTTTTTTTTTGCAGGTTCAGTTCAGTTCAGTTCAGTCCCTCAGTTGTGTCCAACTCTTTGCAACCCCATGAATCCCAGCACGCCAGGCCTCCTTGTCCATCACCAATTCCCAGAGTTCACTCAGACTCATGTCCATCGAGTCAGTGATGCCATCCAGCCATCTCATCCTCTGTCATCCCCTTCTCCTCCTGCCCCTAGTCCCTCCCAGCATCAGAGTCTTTTCCAATGAGTCAACTCGTCGCATGAGGTGGCCAAAGTACTGGAGTTTCAGCTTTAGCATCATTCCTTCCAAAGAAATCCCAGGGCTGATCTCCTTCAGAATGGACTGGTTGCATCTCCTTGTAGTCCAAGGCGGCAACATTGCATATAGTTCAACTTTCTAAACCACAGGTAATTTAGCCCTTTCTTCTTTCAAAGGGTGATGAAGCATCATTGATGGCAAATACCTTTAAACACTCTCAGGTAATAGGGCTACATTCTAGCAAGGAAAGACCCACAAGGAGATTTGCAGCCTAACTAGGTCTTTCTCTGCAGGCCTCCCATTGCTCTGCCCAGGGTAGAATCAAGAGGATTTCCCTGAGGATCCTTCCCTCTGGCCCCATACTTCCCCACCCCACACAGCAGACTTACCTGCTGTTTGGGCAGAAGTAGGGGTAAAACCTGAAGGGGCTGCTCCTGTGTCAACAGTTCTTTCTGGGGCTCCCTGAGGCTCTGTTTTATTCCTCTTTATTCTACCTTTAACCTTTGACCTATGTGATGACCCGTTTTACATGTCTACTTGGCCAGGCTATCGTAAGTATCCAGTGATTCAATCTGGCACTAATCTGGGTGCTGCTGGGGAGATGCTTGTTGCTGTGTTATCTATACACAGCTCACTTGAAATAAAGATGACCCAGGATAACCTGGGTGGGTCTGATCCCATCAGTTGAAAGGCCTTAAGAGCGGACCTGAGGTTCCCTGGAGGAAGATAAAATTCCACATGTGGACTGCAGGGTGGGCTCCTGCCTGAGAGGCTGCAGCCTGCCCTTCCCACCGCCTGCCCTGCAGATGCTCACATAAGCCAGTCCTCTGCACCAGCCTCTCCCTGTGTATGTCCTGTGGCAGCGGTCCCCAACATTTTTGGCACCAGAGGCCAGTTTTGTGGAAGACAGTTTTCTCCATGAACCAGGGTAGGGGCATAGTTTAAAGCACATCACATTTATTGCACGCTTTAGTTCTATTATTATTCCATCAGCTCCACCTCAGATCATTCGGCATTAGATCCTGAAGGTTGGGGACCCCTGTCCTATGGTTCTGCTTCTCTGGTGGAAGCCTGACAGATACCACTGCCTGGGTGTCGTGGGCAAAGCAAAATTCTGGAGCCAACAATTAGTCCTTCTCTGTTAAGCTCCATAAAGGAGATAACAGTAACCTTCTCACAGGGAGCTTGGGAGGATTAAAGGACAGAGCAGGCGGAAAGCCACGGTGCACGAGGCAGTCATTCCCTTGGTCCTGGGATTTATTCTCCCTGACCCCACGCTGAGCGGCCCACAGAGCTGTCCCTCCTATGTGTGGAGTCCATGTCCCTGAGCTCCTTGGTCCTGGGTGATTGGAGCCAGGAGACTCCTGATCCACCACCACAGCCACGGTAGGCTTACCAAGACGCACCGGGCCAATGAAAGTCCTCCCTGAGACTCTGACACGGGCTGGGACGTGTTAGTGGGTATGCGCTGGTTTGAGACAAATGTAGAAGGAGTCATGGTGGGGGGTGGACCAGACCGTGACAGTCAGAGGAAACATCTTGGCAGAGATTGGAGCACAGGACAGGTGCACAGAGAGCTAGGGATGCCAGTCCTGGACGTGGCTGCAGCCTTGGTCCTCCTACGGCTATTTAATTTTCCAGGGTTTCTGCATGTGTGTAAGTTTCCCAAGGCCCCTAGGTTATGCCTGAGTGTCTCAGCCACCACCTGCACTCACAGTGGCTGTCCTCTGGGGCAATTGCTGCCCAACTTGTTTTTGCCAGGAAATTCTTTGTTCAGTGGAAATCTTACTCAGAAGAGCAATAACAGAGACTGTGTGATGAGTGCCATGTGGGGGCTTGGAAGGAGACCCACGTTTGCTGAGCCCTCAGCTCCCCTTCCCCAGGCACTTGCCCTGGGGAACTGGGAAACTTTCAGTTTCCACAGGACCAAGTTTATAACCACTGCCATGAGTATTAAAAGGGTCAATTATGGGAATAGAAGGTTTTTAGTGCCAAATTTGTTCCTGATTTCCAAACTTACCTGAAACGTTGCTTCTATCTGAAAAGTCATCTCAAAAGCATAGTCACCTGTGATGACCTAGAGGGGTGGTGGGATGGGGTGGAAGGTGGGAGAAAGATTCAAGAGGAAGGGAACACACATATACCTATGGCTAATTCATGTTGATATATGGCAGAAACCAACACGATATTGTAAAGCAATTATCCTCCAATTAAAAATAAATGAATTAATTAAAATTTATTAAGAGATTAAATTTTATGTAAAAAAAAAAAAAAAAGCAGAGTCACGAATAGGAACACATCCTGCTCCTACTCCTGAGAGTCAGAGGCTCTAGGGTAACTTAAGGTCTGCGGGGGCTGTCTGAGCATAGGCTTACTCACAGCTCTCAATTTCAAGCGAGCACGTTTGTGTGTCCAGGGGAAATCGGCTGAAGTCCATGTTGCACATGGCGGTCACTGTAACCCTAGAAACAAACATAAAATCAAAATGTGCTGAGGCTTCAAAATATAAGCACAAAATGAT
Source organism: Neotragus moschatus (assembly GCA_006410615.1). Lineage (NCBI taxonomy): Eukaryota > Metazoa > Chordata > Mammalia > Artiodactyla > Bovidae > Neotragus > Neotragus moschatus. Next base: position 2,470,930 of record SJYA01001578.1, on the reverse strand, counting down.
AAAACAAAAAGAAAAGGCCTCTGCTTCCTCCCAATACAGAAGAATCTTATAGCTCATAAGCAGTGTGCCAGGACCTAGAGAACCAAGTAGCTTATGTGTGCTTTCCACACCGGAGAACTCTTGGGTGTTTATGTTTAACCGCAGGCTCACCATGGGGCCAAAAATGACTCCACTAATCCCCACTGCATGCAAGCATTTTAGAGAAGCAATGGTCTCCATCGATAAAACTACGTGGGGACTTCTTTTGTGGCCCAGTGATTAAGATTTCGCCTTCCAGTGGAGGGGGTGCAGGTTCAGTCTCAGGTCAGGGAGCGAAGATCCCACATGCCTTGTGGCCAGAAAACCAAAACATAAAACAGAAGCAGTAGTGTAACAAATTCAATAAATATTTTTTTAAAGAGCCACTTCTGAAATTAAAAATAAATAAAAAGTAAAATGATGTGAAACCCCAACTCCTATGGTTTCTTAAAAGAAACTGTGAGAGTATATTGCTCTCCTATTTCAGATTCATTCAAATTCTTCTTTTCTTGATTTTACTGACATTCACTATTTGTGTACAATGTTTTACAATAATAGTCATGAAGTATTTATGCCAGTTGCCAAATTAGGCATTTTATTATTTTTTTTTACAATGTTGATATTTCTGCATTGAAAATAACATCTACTAGTGGGCGCAGGTGTTCTTAGTGGATAATTCCATGGAGATCATAGTAATGGGAAAACACTGGGAGATCTTATGCATCAACATGCAAGCACTTGCTGGCATCTAATGGTTTTGCTTCAGAGTTTACACAGGAAAATTGGCTTTTGCATCAAAGAATAAGCAAATACAGATTTTTAGTCATAGAAGAAAGATCTCCCACTCAGTGTGGAATCCATGGCAGGGTATGATTAACAGTCATCAGCTAGTGAACATACTATTTTTCCTTTAGCCACAGAAAATTGGCTTTGGATAAGTTATGAAAATCTGGATAATTCATGGCCAAAAAGAAAAAAATCACTTTTAAATGGAAATTTCAAGGAAAAGAATTTTTTTGAAACTCAGTTTTCCAGATATTTGCCTATTTTCCTCATTCCATTTGAGTGTTGTGGTCTGGGAGGGATCTTATATTGTTAGCAGCTGGATCGTCTTATCTCTCCTGGGAATACTGATACACAGGATGTTTTTGGGGGTGGTCAGGCCAGCCTCTGACTTGGAAACCTAATGGGTGCATTTCTATGGGTGCATCACCAGCACAACTACGCCTGATGGCATCACCAGCAAGAAAGAAACTAGGAGCTAAGCTTGGAGACATTTGTGGCAAACTTTGGGGACATCAAATGTCAAATGCAGGTAGGTTTTGCTATGAACGAAAGTATTAAATAGCTCTTCTCTCTGTTGTCAGTTGATACAGGAACAGGTTTTTTAGAATCACAGACATTATCAGACTTGTTCTTGGCACACTGACTTGACGTTTTTCCACTTGCAACCCAAGCATTGAACAAGCACAGCATGTGGCGTAATCTCACCCATGCTCACAGTTGTTTCCCCCAAGTCCTTTTGAATTATTTCCTCTAGAGCATCTTCCCTTGGAAGCCTGGCTGGTCCTGAGATTTCCCTGCTTACCCCTCTCATGTAACAGGCAGTCAAAACCCTCAGAAGTAACCAAACATATCTCAGTTCAGAAACAAAGAATTTTGGTCCAAGGTATCGATACTTCAAACTTCATTCGCATCGAGACTTCTGCTCCCCCTTCCCAGCTAAGGCAGAGTTGGCATTTGAGTGGTCAGTGTCTGCCCATCTCTAATCACCTCCTACATGGGTAGAAGTGAGATAAGAAGGGCATGGTTCTCTGGTGAGGTGGTTTCAAGCTCTCTGGGGCCACTACGTGGTTGAAGCTGAGACTTCTTTTTTCCCAGGTCCTTCATTTCCCCCACTGGGCACCTCCATCCTCCAGCAGCATCTTCCACTCCATCTCTTGGCTCACCACTCTCCATGCCACACATGCTGAACTATTCCCAACAAGCCTGGGAGTGCAGACTGGCCCCATAAGAGCCAAAACTCCTCCTAGCTCTGCCCCTCGGCGGTTAAACAGCTCTTCTCTCACCCTCTAACTGCAGTGTCCCCCAACCATAAGCACTCACGTGTCCTGTGCAGTCTGGCAAATGGCATGCCCACACCTCTCTCCCAAGAAAAATCTCTTCCTCCCAACAATCATTGACTCTCAAATCTTGAAACTGACTGGGAATTCAAGAAGCATGGAATTGATTTGTGTGATGGAGCATCTCATTTGTGAATTTCCCTTGTTATTGTCTCTCGATGCCCAGGAAACTTCACCATCCTGTTATTGTCACTCCCCGCCCACACCTCCTTGGTGTTCGTGCCTCTCTCTGCATCTAATCCTTTGGTTTCTGCAGGTCTCCCCGACTAGGCTGCAATCATGCTAAGCTCCGTGACTTTATGTTAGTCATCTTTACGTACCCAGAGCTTAAGACAAGACCCGACAGGGTTTTTATCTGTACAACTCTGGCGGCCAATCTTAATAAAAACACATTCTGTTGAATGGGTCCATGAGTATGGATGCGGTGGAGGGCAACGTATTAGTACTGATTTGGTGTTAACCTGCTGATGAGAGAGGTGACAGTACCCAGCTCCTCCATGTGTTTCCCCAAATAAATCTCAAAGTGATAGCCCTCAGTAACTTGGACCTCTTTATTTCTCCCTTAAACAAACCCATGATTTCATTCGCAACGAAAAATCAAATTCTATGTTTTTAGGCACCTGGAGGCTCACTAACAACTTTGATGCTGAACAAACAGAGGTTTTCCACTTCCTCTTTTCTCTCTTCCGCCTCTGCTGTCATGTCCAATAGTGGCAGACTGGACCTCCACCAGTTCATGAGACCTGACTGCTAGACTATCAGAAGTTTGAAAACCGCTCGTTAAACACAATCTTTTTTCTTTTGGCTTTGCTGCTCAGCATGTGGGATCAGGGATAGAGTCTCCCTTGCATTGGAAACTCAGAGTCTTAATCATTGGACCACCAAGAAAGTCCCAAACATAGCCATTATTAAAAATTAATGTTCCGTTAAGAACAGAAGTAAAACTCTGAGTCTGGGACCTAGCTGCTTAGATTCTAAGTCAGGATGAAGTAATAAAAGATTACTATAAATATTCTTTTAGGGCAGAAATTCAGCTTCAATATTGCCATCTCTGACTCTAAAAATACACTGCATCGGTATAGGCACTCCCTTCTTAGACACTGGTGTGTGGATTCAGCTTTACCAAAATAAAGTCTGTAAAACTGAAATGCACTCTCAGCACAGCACAGAAGGAGTAAATCTTCAGCAGCCAGTAGCTGAGGTGCTGCTCTGTAAAGGCCTGCAAGCTCATCTCTACACATCCTCCTGGGGGAGGTGGGCACCAAGATTTTCTCAAGGGGGCATACAGGGAAAGCCCCACTGTGATGTCTGTGCCTAAGGGAAGGTTGTCCAGGTCAGTGCTTAACGAGTAGGTAAACATTTCTAAGGCTACTGTTCAGCACAGGGAATATAGCCAATATTTTATAATAACTTAATGGAGTAGAGTCTATACATAAATTGAATCACTATGTCATACACCTGAAACTAATGTGATATTGTAAATCAACTGTACAGAATGAATGAATGAAAGGAAGGAAGGAATAAAGAAAAAGAAGAAAAAAAACATTTCTAAGTCAGCTGAGCTCATGATTTTATACTTTATGTTTTTGAAGTGATGCTCAAAATACCATTTAAAGTCCTCAAGTGGCCTGGGGTCCTCATAGTCTCTCAAGGAGGACACTCTGGTGAGAAGGTATTTTTAAAAAAGAAACATGACTAAACTGACCTGGTGAGGTAAATGACTGTTTTTTTAAAGCAAAATTCCAAAATGGGAATCAGAGAGGTCAAAGGAGGCAGGTCTTTGAGAAGAATTACATTATCTACTTTTCTGACTCCTACTAGAGAAATAAAATCTTCATTAAACATTTGAAATTGAACTTGCACAGGGCCTACATCATAAGCATCAGTATGAGAAATTCCCCCAAATGTATTTTCAAGGAAAAATAAAATGTTTACTCATGTGTAGAGTTAAGTTTTCCTGATCTTGAAAAGTCAGAGCCCCTGGAAAGTTAGAAGTTCACTGTTCAAAGCCAAAAGCAAAAGTGCTGTGGTGGGAGCAATGATACGCTTGGTTGACAAATGAGTTGCACTTCCTCCCAGCTTCGTGGTTAAGAGGACACTGAGGGGAAGAGGCCCAGAAGGAGGTGGGGAAGGGCTCACCTGAGGCTGTAGAGCACTTTGCCGTCGGGCTGGACCCGAAGCATCACGTTGTCTGTGGTGGTGTCGTGGATGAAGGAGCGCTTGGAGTGCACGAAAAACATGTCAGGGACCCAGATCTTCTTCACCAGCCGGCCATCAAAGGTCATGCTGAGGTTGTTGGTGCTCGGGAAGGACAGCCTCTCATCCTTCCAGTAATGCCTCAGGTAGAGGGTCATCGTGAAGTCCTGGGACCAAGGGTAGAGAGGAGAAGCCCACACACTGAACGGCTGGGTGATAGCAGGGCGTCCTGCACCCTCACCACCAGGCTGAGGAGTGAACTGAGCCCAGGGAGGCCTTACTTCTAGTCTCTGCTGCTTCAGGAGGGAGGGAACCCTGCATGGGGCACTCAGCAGGAGGTTGTACAGAGAGGGCCTTGAATCCTCCCCACCCCACCCCTGGGCACTTGCCTCCACTTGCAGAAGGCTGCTCCTGCCAATGCTGGGACCCCAGGCTGAGGGCAGCCTGCCCACACACAGGGCCAACTGCCAGCCTAAGAGTTCATGCCTCTGGAAGCAGCCCTCAGCCAGGGAGTGGGGCTGGGGATGGGTAAGGGGGATGGATAACCCAGCTCTCTGGCCCCTCAGTGGGGACAACCCTGAGGTGAGCTCTTTGCTGACTCCCAGAGAAGCCCAGAGGGACTGATTCTCACATAGATCTGATCTGATGACATGACCATTTTCACTTCCTTCCTTTTCACTGTCTCACCTCTCCACCCTCTTCTTATATAGATAAAGATAATTTTTTTTGACACCACCATATATATATATGTGTGTGTGTGTGTGTGTGTGTGTGTGTGTATATATATATATACACATGTGTACACACACACACACACACACACACACATATATATATAGGTTTCCCAGATGGTGCTAGTGGTAAAGAACCTGCCTGCCAATACAGGTAAATCCAGGAGATGCAGGTTTGATTCCTAGGGTCAGGAAGATTCCCTGAAGGAGGGCATGGCAACCCACTCCAGTATTCTTTCCTGGAGAATCCCATGGAGAGAGGAGCCTGGCAGGTTGCAGTCCATAGGGTCACACAGAGCTGGACATGACTGAAGTGACCTAGCATGTACACACACAGACAGACAGACAGACACACACACACACACACACACACACACATATATATAGGCTGTGCCACGCAGCTTGCAGGATCTTCACTCCCTGACCAGGAATTGAACTCAGGCCCTCAGTAGTTAAAGCGTGGAGTCTTAAGCCCTGGACCATCAGAGAATTCCCCCCAACTCTTTTCTTGTATTTCCTTGGTGTCTCTGTGTGTGCCCAGTCGTGTTTGACTCTTTGCAACCCTGTTAACTATAGCCCACCAGGCTCCTCTGTCCATGGAATTTTCTAGGCGAGAATACTGGAGTGGGCTGCCATTAAACTACTTGTGTCAGAATGCTAGTCTCAGGTCTGCTTCTCCCCATCTAAGACAAGTTTCTAAAAAGTCCTATAAGTCAAGGAGTTGCAGAGTGTTCTATTTGTTAATCAAAGCTCATTTAAAAAAGTAAAACAGAGGAAACTTGAGCTTTGTCTGCATTTTCACAGCCAGACACAGAGTCCACAGGAGTAGCTTGTGTCTGGCTCCTTGGATCCCGCTGTTTATGCTGGACAGCATTTGCCCAAAGAACACATCCAGGTGGCAAGAGCCTGGACACTGGGGTGGGGATGGTCATGTCTGTCATGCGGCTGTTTCCTGCCAACGGGGCAGCTTTGAGCAAGTGTTTCAACCTCGCTGAGCCACCTGTAAATCGAGTGTGGGAATTCCCACTGCCCGGGGGTTGTGAGCCCGGGGATTGTGAGCCCGGGGAATTGTAGTGTGTGGCACTCCTGGCCCAGCACAGGGTCTGAGGGGATCCCCCACCTGCAGCCTTGGCTGGAGAAGCGCTTACCATATCCACCTCTGAGATGCTGTCCAAGCTCTCCACCTGCACGTCCACGCCAACAGGAATGGCCGGCCCTGGGGACGGGGCATGGCAAGAGCATTTACTCTTTTTATTTGAACTTTGACTATGAATGAGACAGGCATAAGGAGTATTTCTCCTAGCACATTCAGATTTGGAGGTGTGGTGTCCCACATGCCAGGCTAAAGTCAAACCAGAGATAAAAGGGTGGCATCATGGGCTCGCTCCCTAGAATATTCCAGCGAAGGTAAAAAAAAGAAAAATTCTTTTTTGGTCTGAATCAGTCAGGTGATTCTGAGATGAGGAAGATAATAGAAAGCATTTGTCTTTGGTTACATATGCTCATCTAAAGGAACAATGAGACCTGGGTCAAAGCTGGGTCCCATCTAAAGAGTTACTCCTTAACATGAAGTCACACATGTTTAAATTTTTGTATTTACCTCCTGATTTTGCACCCTCTTTCATCTTGGAAGCCAGTGTCTCTGGCCAGGAGAAAGGCCCTGCTTGGTGAATGAGAACCAAGGTCATATTCAAAACATTTGCCAAGGTACTGATCTGCTTCTTTGCCAGATAATGGAGTCGCCTCCGTGGGGGATGTGATACACTGGGTGGATATGAAAATATTGTATTTGGGGGGCATTTCTAGGCCATGAAAACTTAATATTTATAAAAAGAAAGAGTTATCAGGGAAGTAGATTGCTGCCTCTTTTCCTCCCTCCCTGCTTTCAGGTGTGTAGGACAGGCATGGAACATCATCACGGAGTGAAAAGGTGAATTTGGGTCCAACAGCAGCAGACTGGGGATTGAATAAAGACTCCCTTCTAGAACCTGTTTATCCTTTAGGCAAAAATGACTGGAAGAAATAAAAGGCATGAGAACGATTTCTGAAATAAATATTTTTTCCTGGGGGGGCGGGGAACTCATAAGAATGAAAACCCTATTTGACACTAAGAAACCTGAAATGTGACAGCTGCAGGCTAAGCTTCAAAGGGCTCTGGCGCTAAATCATTATTTTCTGAACAATTTTCATTTAATTAAACTCAGAAGACTACACTCTACCCTAGGATATGGGCCCAGAGTTTTGTCTGCCAGCTCCAGGATAAGAACAAATTTAGTCCAAGATTCATATTTCATGTTAAATTGATAATACAGTCATGATTTTAGGGGTATGATTATTGTGCATTTTAAAATGTATATTGCAGACAGAACTTTTACATTTTATTTTAAAAATTATGCATTTCTAGGAGCTATGAAAGTGAGCATCATTTAAGAAAATTTCAAAAACTGCTTCCACAAATAAATAAATTTAAAAGACCCAATTTAAAAACAATTGTTATTTCAAAGCATTTTCAGGAGGCAACTTTGGACTGCAACTGTCCCCCACAGCCAGCTACTAGCCTATCTAATACTGAGACATCCTTGCTGGGAGCCATGGCCTGAGGACAGCTCGGATGGTCTGGCCACAAACCAGCAGCTGCCTCCCAAGAATGCATTCAGCAGAGTCCAAGGCAGGCTGGCCAGAGCAGGTACTCAGATGATGCTGAGGGCTCAGGCCTTGTTCACAACCTAGGCAGACCTGATTGGGGTAGGGAGCAATGCTGAGTGGTTCCCTGGTCAGATGCTGCCCACAGACAGACAGAAGGATCTGGAAAGAAGACGAGCCTCAAGAGTGCATGCCTCATACCTCCAAAGCCAGGCCTCATGCTGAAATCGTGGTCATCTATCCTCAGAAGCTGCTCTGATTTTGTTAGTGGCGATTTCGTAATATCAGGGCTTCGTTTAAGAATCGGGCTGCAGAACAGGAGAAAACAGGTTGATCACATACCCTAATTAAGTCCGATGAAAACTATTTGCATTCAGACCTGATCTTGACAAGTTTGATGGGCTGTGGTATTTCTTCTTTAAAGCTACTGGAAATCCTCTTTTCCATTCTCCGGCTTTCTGGATCAATGAACCAACCCAGAAGATCCAAGACAGAAGTTTGGGAATGTGAATGAGGAGCTTGCAAAATACCAGCATCTAGGGGACTTCCCTAGTGGTTCAGTGGTTAAGACTTCACCTTCCAGTGTAGGGGATGCAGGTTCGCTCCCTGTTCAGGGACCTAAGATCTTACATGCCTCTTGGCCGAAACCCAAAAAACATAAAACAGAAGCAATGTTGTAACAAATTCAACAAAGACTTTAAAATAAATAAAATATTTTAAAATCCAACATCCAGGCCCCATCTCAGAGGTGCCAATCTGGGCAGAATGGAACCAGGACATTAATGTTTTTAAAAGCCTCCCAGATTATTTTAATGTGAAACTAAGGCTGAAAACTGCTGGTCCTGGGCTTACTAATAAGTCTAAACTCACCCAAAGCTCCTCAGCTATTTGGGGCAGGTTGCAGCTGGAGGGGAGAGGCAATGGGTATGGGCTGAGCCTGGCTCCCTTGGACCCCTCTGGCCCATCCTGCAGAGAGAGCATGGACTTGCCCTTGGGTCAAATGCCAACCATTCTGGCTCCCTGGGAGGCAGCTTCCTGTGCTTCTGCTTCTGAATCAAACCTAGGGCCATTTTAATTCATATTCACTTTTTCTAAGTAGGTAATATATTTGCAGGGTTTGACAATTAAAAAGAGAAAGGAAATGCAGTGAAAAGTTGGCTTTCTACCTGTGCCTCCATTCATCCCATTCCCCCAACCACTGTTACTGCTCTCTCTCTCTCTTCTTCATCTGGCCATGAGGCTTGTAGGATCTTAGTTCCCTGACCAGGGATCAACCCAGAGCCCCTGCTTTGCAAGCGTGAGTCTTAACCACTGGACTGCCAGGGAAGTCCCCCTTCCCCCTGGTACCCTTCTTATTGGTTTCTGGTCTATCTATTCAGAGTATCTTGTAGGTACAAGTAAATACAAACATACATTCTTATATCCCGTATTTTTCCAGTTTCATTGAGATATAATCAATACTTAACATTGTATTAGTTTTAGCTATACAACATGATGATTTGATACATGTATGTTTTGTGGTAAAATTATTACCACAATGCATCTAGTTAACATCCCTCACCTCACATAGTCACACTTTTTTTTTCTTGTGATGAGAAACTTTAAGAGCTACTCTTAACAGTTTTCAAATACACAATATAGTCGTGTTAACTATAGTCACCATGCTGTACATTAATATCCTCAGGACTTATTTATGATATAACTGGAGGCTTGTACCTCTTGATCCCTTTCACCCATTTCGCCCACCCCACACCCCACTCCTAGGGCAACCACCTCTGTTCGCCATATCTACTAGTTTTTGTTTTTTTTTTTAATTCCACATAGAAGTGAAATCATACAGTATTTGTCATGTATGCTGTGGCAAATGGTCTCTTATTTTTACACATCAAGTAACATATAAACTTCGGAGAAGGCAATGGCAGCCCACTCCAGTACTCTTGCCGAGAAAATCCCATGGACGGAGGAGCCAGGTAGGCTGCAGTCTGTGGGGTCGCAAAGAGTCGGACATGACTGAGCGACTTCCCTTTCACTTTTCACTTTCATGCATTGGAGAAGGAAATGGCAACCCACTCCAATGTTCTTGCCTGGAGACTCCCAGGGATGGGGGAGCCTCGTAGGATCACACAGAGTCGGACACGACTGAAGCAACTTAACAGCAACAATAGCAGCAACATATAAACTTACACTTTTTCTTTCTATTTTCACACTACATAGTGTTGCACTGCACAGATATACCATCACTCACGCGCTCAGTCCTCTATCGGTGGACACGTGAGTTGCTTCTCGTCTTTTGCTGTTACAATCAGTGCCACAAGGGCCGTGCACAGTCTTCACTTACCCCTCAGCAGCATCTCTGGAACTCACAGAAACAATAAATTGCCCTCCCAGCTCCTCGTCCCAACAGCAGTGTGTGTGTGTCCTCCCGTGTACCATGCACACTCAAACACACACTCACACTTCTTTCAATGCACATGTCCCAAACTTTGGCCTACATCAGCATCTCTTGGAGGCCTGTTTCAAACCTAGGTTCCCGAACCTCGCCTTGCCCCAAAGTTTTTTATTTACCAGGTCTGGGCTAAGGTCTAAGAATTTGTGTTTGTCACAAGTTTCCAGATGCTGGTGGTGGTGGTGGTGGTCGGGAGATGGCACTTTATTTTAATGTTTTGGCCATGCCACCCTGCATGTGAGATATTAGCTCCCTGACCAAGGATGGAACCTGTGCCCTCTGCGTTGGAAGCATGGAGTCTTAACCCCTGGGCCACCAGAGAAGTCCCTGAAGATGACACTTTGAGAACCAGACTCTGGTACATTCATTCTGAACACACAATTTCCTCCCTTGTAACTGGCTCCGTCCATCATTAAGTGCTTGGCTATCTTCTTTCCTGAAGAAACTATCATTCTGGGCAGGGGGGTGGGGGATGCGGAGAATGTGTCTGGGAGACAGGAAAACAGAGCTCCACTCTCCAGTGACCTTCCTGCTCCGTGCCTTTGGGTACCTTTCCCTGGGATTCAGTTTCCTCATCTTATTGAAGGTGAAGCTCTGTGACAGGACCAGGGCTGCGTGGAGCCAATGGGATCATGTGTGTGTGTGTACTTGCTTTTTGAACTTGAAAGTGGACTGCACATGGAAGGAGCCATTATTGTTTCTTAGTCAACAGGAAGTTTCCTCCTAAAGGAAGGAAATCGCTGAGCTGGCAGCAAAGGCTGCGCCCTGGGGAAGAATCTTAACTGATGGATCAGGGTGGAGGCACGCTGCTGCTGGAAGGGAGGGAGGCAGCCATTGCTGCCCAACCCCTCTCTCTCTCCTAATGGAGCCAGGAGCCCTCCTTCTGCTCCCTGCCCCTTGCCAGGAGTAGAGGCGCTGCTGCAAATCCCTGCAGCTCAGGTGTGGGGAAGAGGCCACTTACAGTGGTGTGCACGCACCTGGGTCACTGTCTGCCTTACTTGAGTGCATCTTTGTGCACTCCGTCTTTGAGGCTCACTATGGAATTAAAACGAAAGGTGTTCTAGAGAGTCCAGGTACTCACATCCACAAAGTATCCTTCACCCTGTAGATTTGCTTCAAATCTAACTGGAATAAAATTTGAAAGAAAAAAAAAAAAAGACTACAAAACTGCAATGCATTATTTTAGCTTTTCAACGAGCAATTCCCATGACCCACAGAAGCAGGAACTGGAGGATTAATTATTCAGAAGGCCTGATTTGAAGAGGTCTGACCTAAACTATCTCCCCAACTGAAAGTGATGGCATTTTTAACCTGGAACTGCCATGAAGCTGTCAGTATGGAGAGTGACACATTGCCAGGTGGACCATTTCTCTTGGGCATCCTTGCACTTCAGCTTAGGGATTCAGCCAAAAGTGCACCGGCAGATGAGAGAGCAGAGGGTAATTCCTCCTTCTCTCTCGGCTTTGATGCCAGGGACTAGCCATGTCTGTGTTGCTCTGTGACCACAGATAATCACAGTACTTCAATAAGCTCCAGTTACACAGTTTTCCCCTTCAGGTCTGCAGATAGTGATGGCTTCCTGTATTTCTTGTGCTTGGGGGTAGGGCATTCACTTGCCTGGTTGCTGCCCTGAACCCTGTGCACCGCTCTGCGAGCAGTCTCTTTATTCAATTATTGGTTAAGCCCTTTTGAGTGCAGTGCTGTTTTCTGCCGAGACCCGACTGATACCCAGGGATATCAGGGCTGATGCACAGGGATTATGTCATCTGCGACAGAGTGGAGCAGGGGCAGGTGTGCACTCTGCAGGAGGTGGTCCCAGGGCTGGGGAAGGGCAGAGACTGGAGGGAGGGCTACAGGTTATCACAATGGATGGGCAGCAGGGGCAGGTCGAGGCCACAGGCCACTGAGGGCAGAGTCCTCTTCATCTTTGGCATTTTGCACGGTGCTGGGTGCCCGTGGACTCTCAGTACATGTGAGTGAGTGAAGAACGGTATTAGTTCTTTGGATAGGTGCCAGAGAGAGCAATACAAGAGATGCAGGAAGTAAGAGGGGCTGGGAACAAAAGTCAGGTTTGGCCCCAATCTTCCTGTGGCTTTTGTTGTCATTTAGTCTCTGTGTCGTAGACCACCAGTCTCATCTGTCCATGGAATTCTCCAAGCAAGAATACTGGACTAGGTTGCCATGCTCTCCTCCAAGGGATTCTTCCCTACCCAGGGATCGAACCTGAGTCTCCTGAATTGGCAGGTGAATTCTTTACCACTGAGCCACCAGGGAAAGCCCTACTGTGGCTGTGGGCCAGTCTAAAACAGAACTGGGCACCTACCCCAGGAAGGGCTGCCAAACTCTGAGACGTCACTACCTCTGCCATCACGAAGCTGAGATTCTAGCTTAGCAAAAGACTGATAATTAGGACACGTACAATCTTATTCTTTCTTTGCCACACCGTGCAACCTGTGGGATCTTAGTTCCTGCCCAGGGACTGAATCCCAGCCATGGCAGTGGAAACACTGAGTCCTAACCACCGGACCACCAAGGAACTCCCATAAAATCTTTTTAAAATTGTTGCTATTTAATAATTTAAAGTAACCATTTTCTGTTCACATTCCTATGTTAACAGTTTTTGGAAAATAGATTGAAGCCCAAAGGAAAGGATGAAAACCACTAAGAAATAACCTGTACCATCCTGAGTATATCCTTACAACCCCGAGAGAGGGAAAAACACTGTATCTTGCTTCTAACTCAAGTTACATATATCTTAAAATACTTTTCATGTCACCAGCATCATTTTACCAGCTGAGGTATGAGTATTAACCTTGAAACGAAGTGTAACACATAGCCAATAAAAGGATAACTAACACTGCCTGAGTATTTACTCTCTGCCGGTTACCAGGCTAACCATATCACATGTGTTAACCGGGTTAGTCTTGATAACAACCCTGTGAGGTAGGCTTTGCCACTGTGCCAATTTCATACATGAGGAAGCTAAGACACAGATGGCTTGAATAACTTGTGAAAGTGGAGGAGCCAGGACTCACACTCTGAGGCTCTGGCTCTAAGGATGGGAGGCAAGTTTGGCCACTGTATCTCACTGGGAGATCTGGCTCCCATTGCCTGCAATTTGGGTTCAATGTGGAAGGCCCAAGCTTACGTTTCCCCTCACAGAAGAGCCAGCATGGACCTTGCACAAAACTGGTGCCCACTCACTGATTAAACAAGGGCAGTTATTGGGACTTCCCTGGCAGTACAGCGGTTTAATTTCCATGCTTCCAATGCAGGGGAAGTGGGTTCAGTCCTGGTTGGGAAAAACATGAGTGGATTTACTGATTGAGTCCCTAGGAACTTTTGAAGAAGGAATTGACATATTCCAAGTCGGATACTTGGCTGTCTGGGGAGGCATTACAAATAGCTGTGAAAAGAAGGGAAGCAAAAAGCAAAGGAGGAAAGGAAAGATATACCCATGTGAATGCAGAGCTCTAAAGAATAGCAAGGAGAAATAAGAAAGCCTTCTTCAGTGATCAATGCAAAGAAATAGAGGAAAACAATAGAATGGGAAAGACTGGAGATTTCTTCAAGATAATTAGAGATATCNGGCAGGAGGAGAAGGGGACAACAGAGGATGAGATGGCTGGATGGCATCACTGACTTGATGGGCGTGAGTCTGAGTGAACTCCGGGAGTTGGTGATGGACAGGGAGGCCTGGTGTGCTGCGATTCATGGGGTCAAAAAGATCGGACACAATTGAGGGACTGAACTGAAGTTATGATAATACAGGATGACATTTGAGACAGCTTCTTGGACTGAATGGAGGGTGTATGTTTTTTGAACACACACTTTTATTCTGTCTTCTTGGAGATTATGAAAAATTCTGGCCCATGGTCCTTCTTCTTGACATTTCCTTGCTGTATTTCCCAGTCAGTTTGTCTAAGGATGATGTTTTCTCAAAACATTTCCCAGAGGTTAGATCAGGTCTGGGGGCCCGTTAGGAGCAGGGTTCTGCCAGAAGGCTCATTTAACTAATAGCAGAGCATTCGATAAGTTATACTTCACTTTGTTCATTACTTCATCTTCAAGCCTGGCATGCTAAAGTCCATAGAGTCGGAAAGAGTGGGACACAACCGAGTGACTGAACAGCAACAACATTATAGCTCTAGTCCTACCAGCAGACAGCAATGTGGAAATATGGTCAGTCTACTCTCAGAGCCCCGCAGAGATGGTTTTGTGTTTCCCGTAGACTCACTGGCCTGGGGGTTGTGTGAGTATGTGTGTGTGCATTTAATTTTTAATTTAATTTATTTATTTCTGCCATCATGTTATTTACACTTTCTTGAACAGCATTTCTTGAACTGCTAGAGAGACTGTGCATTTTTCCACATAATGAGTAAGGATTGTGTATTTTCTCTCAAGTATAACTTTCCTTGGTATATACTTTCAAGTATATACTTTCCTCACTAAATGGATTTTTGGGTAACTGATGATCTCTTTTTCAAACCACTGCCTCTAAGAATGTGTGATAGGTAAGTTAGATGTCAACTTGGCTAGACTCTGGTACCAGTTTTTTGTTTAAATATCAGCCTAGATGTTGCTATGAAGGTGTTCTTAAGATGTGATTTATATTTAAATCAGTAGCCTTTAAATAATGCAGATTACCCTTCATAATGTGAGTAGGTCCCATCCAATCAGTTAAAGACCTTAGAAAAAAAGACTGAGGTCCTCTAAGGAAGAGGGAATTTGGTCTGCAGACTGCCTTCAGCTGTAACACCAGCTCCTGCTGGAATTTCTCCCTGCCTGCCTGACTGCCATGTAAATTTCAGACTTGGTTGCCCACACAATCACATGAGCCAATTCTTTAAATAAATCCTCCTCCCACCCCAGCTCCCCTCATATGTGTGTGTGTGTGTGTGTGTATACGTATGTGCTTAGTCCCTCAGTTGCGTCCAACTCTTCGTGACTCCATGGACTATAGCCTGCCAGGCTCTTCTGTTCATGGGGATTCTCCAGGCAAGAATACTGGAGTGGGTTGCCATGCCCTCCTCCAGGGGATTTTCCCAACCCGGGGACTGAATCCAGGTCTCCTGTATTGCGGGCGGATTTTTTACCCTCTGAGCCACCAGGGAAGCCCCATATATACACATATATAGGTATATATATATTATAATAAATATTGTACTATGTGTGTGTGTGTGTGTGTGTGTGTGTGTGTGTGTAATACCACAGAGAGATAGATATACACTCATACATTGCTGTTGTTTAGTGTCTAAGTTGTGTCTGACTCTTCTGGGACCACATGGACTATAGCCCACCAGGTTCCTCTGCCCATGGGACTTCCCAGGCAAGAATACTGGAGTGGGTTGCCGTTTCCTTCTCCAGAGGATCTTCCTGACCCAGGGACTGAATCTGCATCTGTTGCGTTGGCAGGCAGATTCTTTACCACGGAGCCACCAGGGAAGCCCCCCCACACACACACAGATACCATATATACATGTTATGCACATCCTATTGGCTCTGTTTCTTGGGAGAACCCTGACTAATCAAGACAGTGAATATTCCATGATGCCTAAAGTCTGCACACCTGTGGGAGACCTGAGTTGCCTAGAACCGGAAGGCTGTGTCTGGCATGGATGGGGTGTTTGTGCTGTCTCAGAGTCTTCTGATCCAGCCTTCTTGCCACCGCGATGGACCCAGGTTCCCACCAACCTGATGGATCCTCAACACTCAGACTTGGCCTGCTGTGGCCCTCCCAGGGGGACAAGATGGCGCAGCAAGGACATGTTTGTCCACCTGCTTCTCTGGTAAAATCTCAACCTTGAACATCCCCTTTTCTTGATCTTGCTGTTTCAGTTTCCTATAAAATGGGGGAAAAACCCTAACGTTATAGGATCACTATAAGGATTAAATAAGAAAATGTTAACATGAACATGGCTCTGGTTTTGACATATGAAAACATTTTCATATGGTTCAACCTGAATTTTACATCCGTGAGTATAACTTCCTGTTCTCCTTTTACGGTGGTCAGAGTTGGGCACAGGAAGTAGAGAAACGGGGGATGCAGAACTCTGAGGGTACACTGTGTGACCTGGCACGACTTCTGTACTTTTCTGGGCCTTTCTCTTCTCATCTTTAAAAGGAGGGTATTTCCAAGGCCTTTGAAATTCTGTAGAGGAAGGGGTGAGGTCCAGTTCGCTCCCTGCTTCTTCCAGTGCCTGGAGCAGAGTGTCATCAATACGTATTTGATGAATGAATGAATGAGTGAGTGAAGTACACGAAAAGGAAGGGTTAAGAGTCTCTCATTGATTCATGCCCAACATTTCTTGAATATCTGCTATTTATCAGATATTGTACTTGAACCTGGGGAGACAAGGATAAAGGTTTTAGCTGAGCCCTTGTTATAGCTAAACTGTGCCCAGCCCATTCATATAGTCACCTAACACTCCATGTGACTGTATTTGGAGGCAGGGCCTTTAGGGAGGTATTTAAGGTTAAATGAGACTGATGTCCACTTAAGAAGAGGAAGAGACACCAAAGAGCCTCCCCATCACATTCCGTCTCCCCAGCGGTGAGCCCAGAGGAAAGACCCTGTAAGGACACAGCAAAAGGGCGGCATCTACAAGCCCAGAAGAGATTCCTTCCCAGAAACCAAAGTTGCCACCATCTTGATCATGGCCTTCTAGCCTCCAGGACCTCAGAAAATGAATGTCTGTTGTTTAAGGCACCCAACCTGCAGTGTTTTGTTATGGCAGCCTGGGCAGACAGCTTTCAGGGGGCTCATAGGCTGATAATGCTGAATGATCAGTTGTCTGAAATAGGATAGATGGGGGGCTGTGGAAGCTCGGAAAAAGCCATCTGAGACTTGAGATGCAGGGGTGGGGGAGGGCCGAGGAAGGTCCTCGAAAAAAGGTGACATCTGTGCTAAATGTTGGAGGAGGAAAAATAAATGAGCCAGAGGAAGAGGGAAGAGATGGGTGTGGTGAGCTCTGGAGCAGCCCAGTGAAGGCTGGGGAAACTATCAGGATAAGCAGCACTTTGTAACCAGACAAGAGTGAGAAGCACAAAGTGAAGACTCAAAGTTCTAGCAAGCTCTCTGGAGAATGAAGGGATGCAATGAAGAGAAAACACTGCTAACTCAAAAGAAAAAAATCACAGGATTTCCCTGGTGTTCCAGTAGTTAAGACTCCACACTCCCAATGCAGGGGACGCAGGTTCAATTCCTGATCAGGGAACTAGGTCCTGAATGCCTCAACTAAGACCCAGCACAGCCAAATTAAGAAAAAATAATTTTAAATAAAAATCTAATAAAAGAGATATAGGTCAATCAGAGAGACCCCACCCATAACCCAGAGGTTTCGCTTTGTCAGGACAGGTTCTGACAGCCAACAACCTCCTCCCTCCTGGCCTCTGCCCTTCATCACCTGAATCCGCTGCAAGCTCCCTCGCTGTCTATCCCTCTCACTTTCTTCTAGTTTCAGTGGTCTGGTTGACAGCCAGACTTCTTGTAAAAGTGAACCACATTCACTCCATTTAACCCTCTCCTCAACACACCGCCACCCATCTCCTTCCGCTGACATTGTTAACGGCTCTTCATCCCATAAGTGGAGCTTGCATCTTGGCCCTCTACCTGACTGATTTTGACCCTGGTGGGATCTGACCCACCAGGTTTTACAATCCACCACGGATTGCTCCCTCCTTCTGGAAACCTTTGACACCTCAACTGAACACCTCTCTGGTCCGTAAGCCTCTTGCAAGGAGAGTGTGTATGTGACTTGGTCACTGATGAGGCACCCACTGCCCAGGGCGGTGTCTGCTCTATAACACGCATCTGATAACTGTCCTGTAGATGCTCCCTTAGCCTCTTTGACACCTCCATTCCAGTTTTACACCTATTTCTCTGATCACCCATTTCCAGCTTCCTTCCCTGAATCCTCTAGTTGTGCCATGTCGGATCTTTCCTTGTGGTGAGCAAGCTCAGTTGCCCTGCAGCATGTGGGATCTTAGTTCCTCGACCAGAGATTGAACCCATGTCCCCTGCATTGCAAGGCGAATTCCTAACCACTGGACCACGAGGGAGGTCCCCATGGAGTCCTCTTCATCCTTGCCTTAAATGTTGCTCATCACAGCTCTCTCTTTGTCCTGCTCTTATCTCATGCTCTCTTTGGGTCACTTCATCCATCACCACCGAGGAACTCTCTTTACAGCTACATCTCCAGACCCTAATTCTCTTTTGAGCCACAGACCTAGAGGCCTTCCTGTCAACTGAACAATCATCTCCTAGTAGCTTGTAAGCATACCTGGGTCCACGTGCTCATATCGATCTCATCCTCTTTGCCCCCAAACCTGCTTCTCTTCCTGCTCTCCCTTCCCAGGCACTCCCCTCTACCCAGTTACACCTTCCAGATACCTGCTAGACTCCCACCCAGTCTAATCCTGACAACTCTGCCTCCTTAAACTTCTCATCCATCTTCCCCCATCCCTGTTCCTTTCATCCCACTAATACCGTCCTAGCTCTGGCTCTCACTGTCTCTCATCTGGTCTAAAGCAGGGACTCTGGATGACTTTTTCTGTCCACCTTGCAACTCCTTCTGCATCCTCCTGCCACTCTGCCAGCAGTGTCATCTCCCCAAAATGGAAATCAGCTGAAACTCTTAGATCCTTACTTTACTGCAGTTTAAATTTGAGTTCTATAGCATTACAGACAAGAATGCTAATGGTACTTTGCTTCTGATGGGATCCATTTGTGCTTCCAGAGCTTGAGCAGGAATTTGTCCAGGGGCCTGCAGTGTAGACAGGCTAGATTTTCATTCTTCCAAGGGGGAGGGAGAGACCATAAGTATTGATACATTCTAGAAACACTGCTCAATGCCCTGGCACTCTGATCTTTATCCAGCACGTTTCATGAAGGTGGATCCCATCTGGATATCTTTCCTGAGAAGATGCCGAGAAAAACACAGAAATTATTTGCCAGGCCATAGACTAGAGTAAGCCCTAAGTGAGGCACAAAATGTGAGAAGGCCCTTACTCTTGGGTCGTGCAAGGCCCTATTCATTCAGTCAGCTATTTATTTTTCAGTCATGCTCTGCAGCTTGTGGGATCTTAGTTCCCTGACCAGGGATCAAACCCACACCCTTGGCAGTGGAAGGAGTAGTAACCATTGGACCGCCAGGGAATTCCCAAGAGTCTCTTTACATTTTGCACCATTGGCACCTCACTAGCCTCACCCTCACCGTGTGCATGTGTTCACCTTGCTTCTTATGTTATTAGTATGAACCATGAAAAGCAGCTTGGCTACAAATTACCAGCAGTTTATGAGTTTAGAGTCTGGCTAAAATTAAGTGAGCACTTAAAAAATTTAGGCTACATAAAAACAAAACACCTAGCTGGGTTCACCATTTTGGAAAGTAATTCTGCCAATTATCCTGGAACTTTAAACGTTCTTATGCCATTTGGTCTAATACACTTCCAGGAGTCTATCCTAATTAAATAATCATGCACATAGACAACAAAGATATCCAGACAGACTATTTATAGTAACAAAGAGAAAGCAATTAAATACTGTAAGCAGAGGAAGATACTTAAGCAGTTATATTTGTTATTGTGCATTATAGTGTGTTCATTCAAATGATAACACTGTATACTTCAAATAAGAGAATATGCAGATAAAATCACATTAGATACAATAAGGTTACAAAACTATATGCATAGAAAAATCCCAGACTAGTTAATATTCAATACATGCTTATAAAAAACCAGAAGAAAATACACAAAAATGTTAACAAGGTTATTTCTAGATTTTAGGGATTATGGGTGATTTTTGTGCATTGGAAAAAAATTTTTTCTTATGGTTTTTAAATTAACATGTCTTTCATGATAAAAATAAAAGTTCCTTTAAGTAATTTTTAAAAGAAATTTTATTTCGCTTTGTCATTGTGTGTGTGTGTGTGTGCACACTCAGTCATTTCTCATTCTTTGTGACCCTATGGACTGTAGCCCACCAGACTTCTCTGTTCATGGGATTTTCCAGGCAAGAATACAGGAGTGGATTGCCATTTCCTTCTCTAGGGGATCTTCCTGACCCAGGGATCCACCCTGAGTCTTTGCATCTCCCGAATCAGCTGGCAGACTCTTTACCACTAGTGACACACTGGTATTCCTAATAAGTCACCTCCCTAACTCTGGCTTGGGAGAGAGGCTGAGAAGTTTTTGGTGACAACCAATAGGATTTGTTGCTGTTGTCTGTAATCCTCGAGAGCACATTTGGTTCAGATCATCTCTATGGCGGCACCACTCCACAAATTCCACTGTTTGTCCAGCAGCCTCTGACTCTGACAGTGATGGGACACATGTCTTGTGCACACCAGTCCCTGTCTGTGTCCTGGGCCCACCAGGACCAATGGATAGTTCGGCTCCTTAACTTTGATATGTTGCTAAACCTGCTTGAAACAAGGGCAGGGAGCCATAGCTGGCTGTTCAGAAGCCCAGGTGTGAAGGGCTCTCTCAAACCCAGAGTGGGTCACTCAGGAGTCACCCAGCCTTCCCACTAGCCCCAGACTCCAAGAAGCTGGATTTCCTTTCATATTCATCCATTTTGCTTTTTTTAAAAAAGTTCTTGGCCACACCTTGTTGCCTGTTGGGTCTTAGTGCTCTGACTGGGGATTGAACCTACACCCCCTGCACAGGAAGGAAGAAGGTTTAGCCACTGGACCACCAAGAAAGTCCCATATTAATTGATACTATGACCTCTGTTCATCTTACATTCAGAGATGAAGAAAGCTAAAGCTCAATTTGAACTCAGGATGATAAAGAACCAAGAATCAAGAATGCCCTTCCTGCCTCCATCTCTTCATCAGTAAAGGGAGAGCTGATTTGGGGGGTGGGGAGTGGGGTCTCCAAATATCCTATTTTATTGATGCATATCAGGCAAGCAGGTGTGCAGACATTCACTTCCACTACCAGCAGTGTCTCAGAGCCACCCTGGTGAAGCTGATGCTGAAGGATCAGTCTGTTTCTGTCAGGGCTGGCACAGCCAGGGCAGCACGTACCTTACTGGCAACCATCAGCAGCTGGTCCTCAGGCTGGTCCACCCCTGTACCCTCCCAGTTTACAGATGGGGACAATCTAACGATCCTCCGGGCCATATAGCTTGAAGAAAGCTGTTTTGTTCTCTTTTAAAAGATTGTAAAAGGGACCTACACATCTAGCAGAAATAATTAGAACTCACAGAATCATTCTCCCTAATTAGAGGTCCCATCAGTCATTTGAGAATTCCCAGATTCGCTCCAACCTAGGATGCAAACATCAAATAATTGCCCTTATTATTTTTAACGTGCACATATGCTTTTTCCCCCCAGAATCTTTCACCCAGGACAATTCCTAAGAGATTGAAGAATATGCAATGATAGCACTGTATCAAATCTTAGCATCATTTAAAAAGAAAACGTAATTCTAACGTCATAAAAAGAAGAGGGGAGGAAAGCAGGAGAACAAAGGGAAAAGGAGCAAGAAGGCAAAGGGCATCCACAGGAAACACCACATACTGGAAATGGTTCCACAATTAAACCAGAAGCTCGCTGTGCACACCATCTCCCCCTAAATCCTCTGTGCTGAAATGTCTGCTCACCTGCCTTTCTTCGACATCTCCTGTGTGTCTCTTTTTCGCCAGTGCACTCTGCTTTCAGTAGGCAAAACCCACGCCCACCACAAAAAGAAAACGCCAACTTTCATATTCTGGACGGCCAGTGCGAGTTTCCAAATCCAAACAGTTCTCTGAAGAAACAGCAAAAAAAAAAAAAAAAAAAAAAAAAAA